>BSYO01000003.1:24614712-24651320 GCA_033239525.1 Nepenthes gracilis
CTTAACAAAATGCTATTACAGTTCATATAGAGTAAAAGAAAAGTAAATGGAAATTATGCATCTCTTTGATGTGGAAACTATGACTAACGGGCATTTGAAATTGTAAGATTCAGAAATGGACTTTGGAGGACCCCAATGAGATTAACTCATCGACGATCAGGAATTCCAAATCCGCTGGAATACTGACAAACATGCTTATGAACTATGAAAAATGCTAAGTCTCCAAGTAAAGATGAGAACATATGGAAAAATGAAATGGAAGGAAGTCCACAAAGGATATATGATGAAACCCCCCCGCGAGGCGGGAGATGTGATGAAACCTCCCTTGAGATGGGAGATACGATATATGAGACACGGTGGACTTTCCTTCAAAGGAATGATGAAAAGAATAATCATGAAACTAGGGCCATGGATTCTCAGATGGGTAGTATTCTTTGGCTTGACACGTCCATCATGGTATAAACCGAAGAATACTTGGGCCACGTATTCCCTGCTTGTGTGTAAGCAGGTGGTGTCCGTGTCACGCCTTAGGATACTATTGTGAAAGAGAGGACTGCCACAGTACCCCGGGGAATGGGGCGATATACGGCACGATGTGATGTGCACGACCCAACGGAGGTCGTTAAAGATAATCCCTCACGGCCTTAGATCATGTGGAGTATCATGATCCTTTCCTCGTTCTCTCGCATCGTTTGCTAGTACGACCTACTAGCCACAGTCGCAAAGATCAAGGTAAAATGAAAGCATGATTCAAACGATAAGTGAATATTTTGAAGACATGGTAAGCGACAAATCGATACTCCTAAATGTTCCTTCCCTCTCATGTCTCATGATATATCAAATACATGTTGCCCCTGTCATGATTACGGTTTGTGATGGCGTATGATTATACTTGCTTGGCGAAAAAGCTCACTCTTGCTATCTATTGTTTTCCTCGGATGAAAGCATGTAAATAGATCAAGGAAAGGCTTGCTTAGCGAGGATTAGGCAGACAAGTGCGGCAAGGATTCGAATATCAAATTTGTATGAGCTTGACCACTTGGGATTAGGTATGGTTCTTGGTTATTTTTATAGTTTTATGATGCTTCCGCAGGTCATGGTATTATAGTAGGCTTCCGCACTTTGTTTTGATGTTTCACAGTTGAGGTTATTAGTTGGCATCTCTCTAGCTTTAATACAGTACGATCAAGAATACTGTATTAAAGCCATTAATATAATGGCAGATTGTGAAATCCTGTGAAAAGTATGCTTAGCCTATTTGAGCAAGTTGTAAAACGGTCTTTTGTCCAGTTATAAAGAAGACTCTGGACATTAATGAAGTTTTATTGACGAAGGGTTATTTAAGGAAAATAACCTGGTTCATCACAAGGTGTCTCTGTTCCCAAAATGGGGAGATGCTTGCCTCCCTTAACTTCCACTGCTATCAGGAGGTCTATCCTACAATAGGCTGCTCGAGGGGAGCCCCCCCCCCCCTTTTTTATTTTCAAACCAAACTTCAGCCATTGTCATCGCGGCAAATCTTACGGAGACTCAAGACCCGAGCGGCTACAGCTGGGTTGGGTGGACACACTTCCTCCTTTCGGTCACTCGGGGTCTAGTTGGTCTGTCACTGTCAAGTCAATGTCTTATGTACTTTTATTTCCTTTTGTGTTGTACGTCAGCTATTTTTGTAAAATGAATTAATAAATGAAAATTTTCAATTATTATTTGTCTTCATTTGGCTTGGCTCCAATATTCTTATTGATTTCGAATAGTTAGAGCGCTTGATAATTGTGTGACCAAGGCAGATTTCAAGTGCGTCCTCAGGCATCGACTTTGAACATTGAAAAAGAACTCCCTCCAACTCTATCTTGTGGCAGCGTGGACACCAAATCTTGGCAAGGCACCTCTCGAAGGTTCTCATGCCCGAAGGCCTCCTCTATAGAGCTTACAAGTATCTCTTCCCTCAACGGATAAGAGGACCTTTTTTCAATCGATCCTCCCTTTGAGTCCCATCTCAAAGAGAAAAATACAGTGACTTGAGATCAAGAGAGTGATCCGTGCACCCTAGTCAAAAAGAAGAGGAGGAGAAGACCCAGCACTCTTCCCTCTGTCCGCCGCCTCTATCCGGCAATCCTAGTGAGCCACTCATTACGGTGCGAGTGAAGGAGAAAAGCCTCCTCCGAACACCCACTCATTCCTTGCATCCTTGCATTCATCTTTTCCGTCACGTTTACTTCCACGCCTACATCTTTCCATCCATTGAAAAAGATTTCTGACTTGAACGTCAAAATATTTACGGCGGAACAACATCCCACCATCCTCTAACCTCTTGTTTGTACTTTGTGTTTACGGTGTTTACATCTTACATTTATTCAAACTATCCATATGTTAGAAAATAAGAAAGAAGAAGAAAACAGAGAACACGAACATAGAAATTGAAAAGGAAAATGGAGTAATACCTAGGTTCTACTTGTGGTGGCACGGGGACCATCGCCAGGCATGGACGACATGAGCATGGTTAACTTTCGTTGCAATTGGTAGAGTTGCTCTAGAACAGCGGGCGCCGAGGCTCACCAGAGTTGATCTTGTCTCCCATTGGCTGACATTTTCTGAGCCAGCGCTTTCTACGCTACTAGTCTGCAGCCGCCATGAGGGAAGGCGCAGATGGATGGTGACTGGCGCGCGTCAAGAGCCTCTCCGTGGGCCATGGTGCGGTCCGCCCGGCCCAAGACCCTCTTCACGGTACTAGGTTTTGCATGGTGCCTCTGGAGGCTCATCGCCTCACTGGGCCTCCCCTCCGGTTGGGCCCCATTGTTACTGGCACATATTCATGCTGGATCTATCAAATACGTTTTCCAATTTTTCATTCAAAAAATTAGGGAAAAAAAAACTCTACTTTTCACTTGCAAAACAGACCCATTATTCCGTATATTGACGATTGTTTTTCAAAAAATAAGAGTTTTCATGAATTTTTACGGTTGATATATTTGTAATGACAGGCATCCTTATTATCGTCTCTTCATTCAAGACTCATTTTCTATGTTTATTTTTTTAATTCATTTTCTCTCTATCGAAACTATTTATGAATATTTAGAGATTAATTTAATATAAATTTTTTTTAGTTTTTTCTTTCTCACGTACATATTGATGTACTTATTTTATGTTACTGTATTTTTGTACAAATATTAATATAGTATTTTCAGTAAAATGTCGCTTTTCTTTTAACATAGAATCAGGCTACAATATTTATTTGATTTTTATTGTGTATTCTATACATTTGGGGGAGAGAAACATAATATATATATATATAATAACTAAAATGTCTTCATCGATCATATAATATGAAATGTATAACGTCACCCTATTAAAATACTTTTTGGATTTATAATAAAAACAAATATCAGTAGTAAACGAACCCAGTAAATTGCACTACACTCAGTGCACACTTATTTCTGGGACCGCTTGATTCAGCATACAGCACGGGAAACAATCATTAGCAACAAGAAATGGACAAATCTAAATCAAACCGGGTCTAAGTTAGTAGTGGTTGTAATTTTCCTGATCAATATTATTGATCAAAAAACTTACTTCTACCAAAATCTACATCAATTGCCCAGCACTACGAATCAAATTCACATTATTTTTTCATTTGGATCCCATGATACCCAAATCCTACCAGTATTAGCAAGCTGGAAATTGCCGGGCCTTCACTTAAATTGCCAATAACCCTATCAATCCAACCAAATTAAGAGCAAAACAGGCTATCACTAAATATAAACGAACGCTGAAACAAACACAGCAGTATAGTTACTTCCCCACCCAAAACGTGTGAAATCACCTTTATGGTTTTCTAACAGAGAATGAGCAATTAAACACCGTTGCTACAAACAATAGGCCAAAAAAACAAATGCCCATCAGAGAAAACAAACAAAAAAAAACAAAGTCAGCAGTAGACGGCCGAAAGAGAACAAGACAGCAGGCAATTGTAGAGAGAGAGATTCTTAGATAGAGAACAAACTGAGTTTGTTATAACGCAGCGACAGAGGGTATGACAAGAGAAAAACCTCGGATTCTACGATTTCGGGACAAAGTGCGCTCGCATTTACAAATCTCAAACACTCAATCCCATAAAAGTGAGATTTCAGAAGATAGAAATCTGCCCGGGGAAAAGAAAGACGGAATCTTAATCGTACAATTAACTACAGAAAGAATCTGGGACAGGGACTGCAAGAATGTAATCCAACAATGTGCCCAACATGACCACGAGATCGTTTGGGCGAGTAAATTGGAAATTGAAACGGAAAAAAGGGTTTCAATTTCATTGATATCGCAAACGTAGAAATTGCCTCAAAATATCCGTCCCTTGGGAACGATTTTTGGGACAGAGTGCGTTTGCTTATAGAAATCTCAAACACCCAATTACATAAAAATGATATCTAAGGCAGTGGAAATTTGGAAAAACGACTGAAACGAAAGAGAGATGTACCAGTATTGGAGGGGCCTGAAAGATCAGGGACGCTCAAAATCAGGTGAGTGATACGGAAAACCTTCGATATTGCAAGCTTCTGTGTATACAAATTTATCTGGATTGTGTGAAACATCAAAATCCAGTCAAAAAGTTGCTTGCATCTCCATCACAGTCACCAAAACGAAAATAGAGATAGAAGAAGAAAGAAGAGAGAATAAACTGAAGCTTAGAACACAGTGACGGGAGAGTTATTTCGGCGGAAGATTTGAAGGGAGAAGTTTATGAATTTGGGATGTTACGGTTTATGAATCAAAACACAACTAGGTTTGGAATTCTTTCTTTAGGGTTTAGGCTCAAACCTGTCAATGATGAAGGATCGGCAGCGGCGGAGAAGCGGAGTAGATGAGCGGCTAGCTGGACGGTCCACGGTGGAGGAGAGGCAGTGGACGAGTGCTGGTCGAACGGCGGCGGCGGAGTGGACTGGATGAGCGGCAGAGAATCGAGGACGGCGAGCGGCTGATTGGGCAAGTGGAGAGGACGACTGGCGGGGTAGAGAGGCCGACAAGCGGGAGCGGCGGCGATTGATTGAGCAGCACGCTTGAATTCGAGATGATTTGAGTAGGCTGATGGAGTAAGGGGCTTTACTACATGGTCCTAGGGTTTTATTTCGGCCGTCGGATGAATCAGTTGGAAGATAGTAGATAGTTTAACATGGGTGAAATGACCACTTTATCACTGTTTATTATTATTATTATTATTATTATTATTATTATTTCAATCAATATACAGAGTTTCGAAATTTTTGAAACTTCGAAATAGCCATCACGTACATAGCTATTGAAATATATAAAATTTTATTATGGATTTGTTTGCTTTCTGAAAATTTTTTTAACAAAATAAAAAATAATTATAAAATAAAAATATTTTCTTTTATTTGGTTTATAAAAAAATTTATAAGAAATAAAAAGTATAATAAAAAATAAAAAAATTATGACATTTAAAAACATAATATTTATCTCTTTATTATTTTTCTTGTCAACAAAATAAATAAAACGCTTTTATAAGAAACTTATCTACTTTTCATGTGACTTTTATCAACATTTTATTGTCACATTTTTTTCTGATTGATTTTTTGTCTACTTTTTATAGAACAAAACAATCACTAAATAATGCACATTGAATGCAAAATAAGAAGCTATACGAAATAAATATTAGGTAATATTAAGATAATTATTATTTTTAGATTAAAATATCAGGTATAAAAATATATATGTCATGTGTCTGGTAACTCAATGAGCCAACCCAGAATCTATCTTACAAAGAGAAAATCAACTCAAAAAGTAACAGAATCATAAAAGCTCATCCGAATCTGCGCCTCAGAGACCATAGTAGTAGGCCTAATTGGCACAACCTATAACTACTTAACAATATATGAGCCATCAAGTGTGACCGTTGGACAAGCCTGCAACTATATCTCATCCTATTTCAGCTTGATAGAAGAATCTAAACAATTACTATCACCATGTGGTTCATCACGACAGTAGGAATAGAAATCGCAACCAGCAGTAGTCAACCTGTCACCTTGACAATTTTAACGATGCAAATTGCTAGTGGTGAAAGCATGATGGCGACTCCCCTAGTGGCATAGAGTTGTAATGCCTGCAGCCTACAATAGCAAATCCATGGTATCATATACCCACAATTGTAGAGCAATGGAGCCCAAGGTCGATTATATATATGTATATATAGATATCCATTTTTCCATCGGAGAAGGAGGGATCTTTTTAGAAAATAATTTATCTTGAACATTCAACGATCTAACATCTAATTAAGAACGATCCCAACTCCAAAAAAATAAACATCTTACTTGCAACTTACTTTTTCCAAACAACTCTATGATAAGTGCACATTTTTCCAAACCATTACCCAACAAGTGATATTTTCTTATGGCAGCATCAAGTTGAGTACACCAAACAGAGCCTAGTCATTCAACAAGCACTCAACCCTTAATACTTACATCTATGTATTATTTTTTTCATCCTCTTATTTTTCTATTCAATTAAGAATAATTTTTAATTTAAGCGTCGGATGATATATTGAGAAATACCGCTATCTTTTGATATCTTATTTGTTAGTTGTAATGTGTAAGATTTAAGTTCAACATAACGAAAATTAGGATCCAAACCTGGGGGCTCCCTAATTTATTCAGTAATTCAAATTTAGGGACACATCAGCATGATATTCTCATTATTGTTAGACCTAAATATGATAGTTATTTATGCTTCACTAATGGATGTCAATCATCAATATAATCAACATTATTATTGTTATAAATGGTATAAATTATTGATAGATTATTGTAAGTTTATTTGTTATTGTCTTTTTTTCTTTTATTATGAGATTTTTGCTTATTTAGAATATGATTTTTGTTATGCCACAAGGATGCTTTAAAATATTACCATTTATCAACTTCTTTGTTCCTTTTATCGGTCCTGTGAGTTGTGTGCTACCTTTTTATATAGAAATATATTATCACTAATATTGGTTGATTCTATTGAGATATTATTAATCATATTTTTATTAGTATTAATATTAAAATATATAAATAACATTTTATTAGGATGATGTTACATATTATTATTAAATACGCATATCACCAATTTCATTCAAAATATATTCAGTTGTTTATATTTCTCTTAAGAAAAGTAGTATAAAATAAAAAATTTTACAAATCGAATACAAGTAATATCATGTCTCCGTTAAAAAAAGAGTGACATTAAGCTAGAAATATTATTTTAATTTTTATATAAAATCGGCGTGATAGACACGTGAAAAAAAATATACTAACAATGATGTGTATTTAAATTTAAATTATTGAATAAATTAAAAAACCGCTTTACTTGAGTGGCCGATCAAAAATGGGTCCAGTCTTTGTGCATTTAAAATTTAGATTATAGATACCACAACAAACAAATAAGTTGTAAAAATAATATGAAACTCGCCTCCTAATATATCTTTCGATATTCAAATCAGTAATCTTTCTACGTAAATGATAAAGATAAGATAAATGTATGGTTACATACAAATGAGAATTGAGTGTTGATGGAGGGTTGTACTCCACTAGATGTGCTTGGATGGGTGAGCATTTTTTAGAGTATTATACTCATGTGTAAAAGTAGCTTTATTCATCTGAATCTTTGTCGTTCAATCACCCTTCTTGTGGTGAAGGCATCATATTTATAGTATAGGATACCGATTTTGCAATTTTTTGGCCGTTATGCCTTTTCAATTATAAGAAGTATTAATTGTATAAATATCGTCTTCAATTAATAATAAGACTATATGATTTTTTATCATTTGTTTGATATGGTAACCACTTGAAATAGTCCATTAATTATTCAATAATACTCTATTCATATTGGGCGGTTCGAGTCACGTTTATTAGGTCAACTGTCACACCTTTTGTTTCACGGGCTCAAAGGTTTTTTATTGGGTCATCATTATTTAGATTCTTCTTCCTTTTGTTCATCGGATTTTGTGCCGATTGGATACTGCCATACCCATCAAACAGCAATTTTATTAAATTAAATACTATAAATTTTAAAATAGTTTGGTTGAATGGAAATAAATCAAAAGTCAATATAGAAAATAAGTGCTAAATGAAGAGAAATTAATAAAGACGTTTATCTTTTCTTGAATATTAAAAGTAAATAAAAAAACTCATAATATCAGACATATAGAAAATTAGTGGAGTAGTTGTGTTGATTACATTTTTGGATAACTGAGTTTTTAATTATTAAATTGAGTGCTGGAAATGTTTGTGATATATTTTAAGATGTTCTTTTTGTAATTTTGGTACTGTTGTTATTCTTTTGAGGTAGGAAGAGTGTATATGTATACTTCTTTTGTATTGTAAGTTAGTAAGCCCAAATTTAGATGGATGGAGTATTTTCTTGAATTTTTGGTATAATTTGCAGGTCTTGTGATGAGATTACCAGGCATTAGCAATATCTCTCTTTTCCGACAAGGTGTTTAGAGACCCCATGTTGGAGTCATGAAATGTTGTGACGGTTTTGGACCCTGTTTGTTGTTGGATGATGTTTTATTCTTTTTGGGATTGGATTTTTATTATTGCTCAGGTTTTATATTTGTTCGACGTTTGTGTTACAACCGGACTTTTACCGATTTTTGATTTGGACACGGGACGTCACAATAATTGTGTACAACTTATGAACGACACTAAAAGAAGCAACTTATCGGCTTTATCAATTGAATACCAAACACATAGCTGTTGACACAAGATATCATTACCCGAAAGCTTTTCAGCTCCTCCACAATAAAGTACTAATGCCGGTGCCACCATTGACACAAAGTGACTTGTATCATAAAATGTTGTCTACGCTTTATTAAAATAAACGGAGGCTAAATATATGATATTTTAATATTTTGTAGTTTTACAGCAAATTTGATAATGTATTGTTCTTTTTGTAATTGATATAGGTGCTGATAGATTATTGTGAGTGTATTTTTTTACATTCATGTTTTTGTCCATTGGTGTCTTTTTGGATATGTATGAGTGTTCCCAGATCATGACTTATATTTTATCTACTTTATTTATCCTTTCTTATGACTAATAATATAGGATTTTAAGGTTTCAAGATATACTAGTCATATGATGATTATTATGGTTTTATTGTGAATAAAGCTCTTGAAATAAGAACAATAATGTAAAAGTTACTTAAAAATTTTACAATCTATTTTATCTATTATCAAACTTAAAATAATAATCTTTTTTAAAAATAATCTAATATCATGACAAATATTTGGAAAAAAATTATATATTTGGATAATATATTATCCATATATTTATTATAATACGATATTGTTGGCGTTTATAGATTTATGTGATGTTACAAAATTAGAATTTTTTTTAAAAGTAGCTAAAGAATATCTTCTACAAAGATATTACTCAATGCTTGCTTTGTTTCACAATGTTACTTATCTATCAAGTGGAAGACCACAAGAATGATCTAGATACAATGCCCACATGTATTTGCATGCTATATTTTATGTATGCCTGTGTAATTTTATATAACAATGATGCATCTTTAGATCCGAACTTCGAACATATTCGGATGATCCTCTTGTCTTGGCTCTGGCTCCGTTTCCTGAGTTAGATCCTACACACCACTAAACAGAACAGGAGGTCAGCGTATTAGGCGGGAAGTAGTCCCATCAAAAATACTCCGACGCTCAAGTTAGTCAAACAGTGTTTAAAAGGAAGAAATTGAAATTGAGAGATATATATATATATATAGAAAGAGTGTTTGTTCCAGATGTAAGAGAGACGTGAGGTCTTCTTGAATCTGGAAGGTGGGAAGGCAGTAAACGGCCGTGAGAGCTCGCCTGTTGCCTTAGGGTTTTTGGAGAACATGGGCGACAGAGAAGGCAGATCTCTGAGAGCACCCGTTCGTATTGCAGAGAGCGTATGCGGTTGAAAGTGTTGAAGGAAGCTTATGCAATTGGAAGCGTTGAAGAATGCGTAATTGAGAGCGTTGAAGAAAGCGTAATTGAGAGCGTTGATGAAAGCGTGCCCTAGATGGTGGATTCAGGGCTTCTTTTGTAGCTGAGAGGACGATCCTCCTTCTTTGGAAGGAGTGATTGCCTTTCTGATCTGCCGGCTGGCTTGCCTTCTGGAGCAGATGTCAGTTGCCAAGCTGATCGTGATTGTTTCCCTGTGAGGTGGCCAACAGCTTTCCAAGCCGTGCGCTTTCCTTCCGTGCATGTTTCCGTTGGAAAGCCTGTGCTGGCAAAGATTCGGAGTAAATCTAGCACCTTTCTTATATGGGAGGCGCCAATATTGCCAATATTCTTTTTGGTGCCAGTTGGGATCATAAAATATCCTTGGAAAGCCATCGCTGGCCTTTTGATGATTTGTGGGCCTAGACGGATCAGGCCCGTTACTGTAGAAGGGCTTATTAGGGCCCAACGAGCAAAATGCGGACTGTCAACGTTCGAGTTGACCGCCTGCGTGAGCGTTGGCCACCCTTGTGGAGGATGTCTGTTGTTAGCCGCCTGAAGGGCCATGGGCCAAAGTGAGCCAGGCCCATTACTATAGAAAAGCCTCTTTGGGCCCAATGCGCATAAAGCGGACGGTCAACGTTTGAGTTGACCGTCTGCTGAAGAGTTGGCCGCCTGGACGATCAACGCCAATGTTGACCGTCCTGGGCTTTTTAGCTATTGGGCCTGTTTTTCAGTTGGGCCGACAATGTGTTGATCGTCGTTTTGGGCCTCCATTTATTTTCTAGGTCCAACTCATTCCTGGTATACCCATCACTAGCCCCCCATGCTGGTGGCCAGAAGTCTGAGCTCCAGTATGTTAATTATGGGATGCCTTTCCTTACTTCGAGGATCTCGTGGAACTTCGTAAAAAGCTTGAAGGAGAGTTTGACCAGAATTGTTGACCGTTTTGGTCAATTCTGGAGCTCCAGAATTAATGACCGTCCTGGTCAATTCCGGAGAACTAGAATTGTTGACCGTCGTTGATCAATTCCGGAGAACTAGAATTGTTGACCGTCTTTGGTCAATTCCGGAGCACTAAAGTTGTTGACCGTCTTGGTGATTCCTCGAGCACGGGGTGTTGGCCCGTCTTAGTCGATTTTAGTAGCGTTTTTACGCGAGGTCTTTAGCGGTTTTACAGTAGAGTGCGACACGTGTCTCCCTTTGGTTGGGCGGAGATCCTGGTCATTAATGCGCCAGAGATCCATCCTTTTACAGGGTCAAGTAGGGAGGTGACACGTGTCAGGACTGACGGCGTCCTTAATTAGGGATTTCATACTTGGCGCTTAAGTTTCCCTTTTGTATTTTTGAAATCATTTACGCCTTCAACTCGTTGTCTTCTTCCTTCTCGTTTCTTAGACAAGCCTTCCAAAAGAACCTTGGCTTTTGCTCGATCATGGCTTCTGTTGCAGACTTCTCATCCGCCTTGAGAGAAAACGACATAAAGGTATTGTGCGTTGAGTTCAATATCCCAAGGAGATGGCCTGGAGGATTCCGGACAAGGACGACAAAGCCTTTGCCCCACCGGAGGGGTACATTACCGTTTACGAGGCTCATCTAAGGAGCGGCCTCCGCCTGCCGTTGTCGGAGGAACTAGAATCAATTATAAAGGCTCTGCGAGTTCCCATCGCCCAGCTTCACGCCAACGCCGTGAGGTATCTCTGCACTTTCTGTATTTTTTTTCGGAAGCTTGGCCAGAAGTTTAGGATATCTGGCGTTAGGGTTGTGTTCAAATTGAATCAGGGGGGAGAGTGGATATCACTCACTCCCCGTTCCGGAATAAAAATCAGTACGGCCATTCACGACTCACTGAAGAACTGAAAAAATCGGTTCTTCTTCATGAAGGTGGGGGAGAAATGGCCTCTTGCGAGGAGTTGGGGCGAGATTCCGGAGGCGTACTTTGGTACGCCGTCTGCGGCGGAGTGTGCCGCCTACGCATGGCTAACCAAGGCCATACAGCAAACCCTGATGAGTTCAAGAGGGACTTCTTGGTCTCCCCGGCGGAGTCCAAGAAGGTCAACTGGGGGCCGCCATCACCTGTTCAGAAACCAAGCCCTCCGGTTATGATGATGAACCCGACGGACTCAAAGAGTGTGATCATCCGCTCAGGACACACAGAGGAGGAGGCTACTGAGAGGGTAATTGGGACGCCCTCCTCGTCTTCGTCTCAAATTGATTATGTGGCTGCGGGGATGCGGCGGATCCCAGCGGCACTCATCGGGTGCGGGAAGTTCATTGAAGACAAAGCTAGCGGAGGGCTGGAGTAGTCATCTGGCCGAGCACTGCGGCGAGGGTCGTCCCAGTATTGCTGGATGGAGTCTGCGGAGTAGCCAGCTCACGACATGGCTGAGGGCTCGAGAGTTTTTATTGTGGAGCCGTCAATGAGAGCTGATCCTCCAGCAGCCGCTCCAGAGGCAGCCAAGGGGAAGAGGCCTGCTGCGGCTGCTTCGGAGGCTGCGAGTGAGGAGTCCGTTGCTGCCGCTGATGATGATGATGAGTTTCTAGACTGCATTTTGGATAAGGCAGCGGCGAGCTTGGCGCGAGAGGATGCTCCTGGTTTGTCATCTCCTAGTCCACCGCCACACAGTTAACCGCTTGATTGGGCTGAGTCTAGAGTCCGAGCCAGTAAGGCCCTTGAGGAAGACTTACGAGGTATGATTTCAGTAAATGGCTTCCTTGTATTTTTTTCTTCCTCGTGTTTGTAACTCACACTTTGCTTTGGTCTTGCGCAGTCAAGAAGGTCGATCTTAGCTTTCTCCCAGGAAGTGGAGCAACGTGATTGCATCATTGCGGACCGGGAGGCTGAGATCTCCTGGTTGGAGGCCAAGCTGGCTGCCTCAGGAGGGGAGCTCCGTGAGTAGACCGCTGCTCTAAAGGTTGTCATGGCGGGCATGGAGGCAGAGAATGCTGAGTTGAAGGACGAGATCGCCCGCCTGAGGGAGGAGGAAGATTGACTTAAGGCGAGCAATAAACGTCTTTCCGATCGAGCCGCCGCCTCAGAGAACGAGTTGGCCATTCGGATTAGCCCCCATGAGATCGGGGGCGCACTGCACGCCCGGCTGTTGGAGGGGCTCAACATTGGACAGCGCGTTATACGGTTAATCGATCTTGACTTTCCAGTTGAGTTTATCAATCAGAGCAACCGCACAGAGCAACGCAAGGAAGACTTGGTGGGAGAGCCCCGAGACAGCCAAGGTGGTCCGCCGCCTATATAGCCTTCTGCACTTCTTTTGCGCTTTTGGGACTTGTGTAAATTGTAATATACTTTTTGAGCAATAAAAGGGAAATTCTTTTCAACCTGGTGTCCATTGTCTTTATTACTTTGCGTTTGTGTGGATCATTGCATTAGGCGGCCAACCTGGTTGGCCGGTGACCGTTGCTTGGTTGCCTAATGAGCTAAGTCCCTAAGCTTGGCAGATGGTTATGTTAGCCAGCCTTGCGGTGCTGTCCAAGTGGAAACTTGGGCAGTCAGCATTGGAGAAAAATGTTCCTCGCCGTTGTTCAATCACAGTACCCTTTTGTTGAGAGGGTTATTGCGTGGGGCGGCCAACCTGGCTGGCTGGCTACCTAAGATATAAGATCCTTAAGCTCGGTAGATGGTTGTGTTCACCAACCCGGTGGCGCCGTGCAAGTGATGACTTGGGCAGCCAATGTTGGAGAAAAAATATTTCTCCCTTCGACCGTCGTTGACTGACGTTGCTACTCCCCGAGAGGAGGTCGGCGCGTGTGCTATACTTGCCCCCTAAGGTTTTTAGACTGCTATCGGGCCACTTGGATGACCAAGGTTTAGTACGACCGCTATCGGGCCGCTCGGATAACCGAGGTTTAGACCGCTTACGGGCCACTTGGATGACCAAGGTTTCAGACCGCTCATGGGCCACCTGGATGACCAGAATTTTAGACCGCTCATAGGCCACTTGGATAACAAGGGTTTTAGACCGCTCATGGGTCACCTGGATCACCAGAGTTTCAGACCGCTCATAGGCCCCCTGGATGACCAGGGTTTAACGAGAGGGTGAAAACTCTCCCGACTTAGGGGCAGTCTAGGTCGGGTAAACCTGCAAGGCAAATACAGTATACATGCACACAAAAACTATGATTCTATATGCTAAGTAAACTTTTTATTTTACCAAATTAAAGCAAGCATGCAAATGAATGCACACAAGTGGGCGAGTGCATACCTAGGTTTTTATTGGAAGTACCGCTTGAGGTGGGTCGCATTTCACGTTCGTGGGACCAACTTTCCGTCCTGGTTTCGGAGTTTGTATGCTCCGTTTCGCAAGACGGCGGAGATAGGGAAGGGTCCCTCCCAGTTGGGAGAGAGCTTGTTGCGGCCGGCCAGCTTGCCTGTGGCCTCGACGCCTCGTAGGACCAAGTCTCCAACGTCGAACTGCCGGGCTTTCACCTTTTTGTTGTAGTACCGGGCAATTTGGTGTTTGTATGCTGCTGTCCGTATTCTGACGGCGTCGCGGGCTTCCTCTAGCAAGTTTAAGTGCTCCCTGATTTTCTAGGAGTTGGTCTGTGGGTCGAAAGACTCCACCCTGAGACTCAAAAGCCCGATCTCGATCGGGATTACTGCCTTAGTCCCGTAACAGAGGCTGAAGGATGTCTCGCGCGTTGGTTCCTTCGGGGTTGTTCGATAAGACCAGAGAACGGAAGGGAGCTCGTCAACCCAAGAGCCCCCAGCGTCCTCCAGCTTAGTCTTTAGCCCGTGGAGCAGCGTGCGGTTTGTAACCTTCACCTGCCCATTGCCCTGAGGGTATGCCACCGAAGTGTAGACCAGCTTGATCCCAAGGCTGATGCAATACTTGGTGAAGCGTTTCCCCGTAAATTGGGTCCCGTTGTCGATCACTACGACCTTTGAGACGCCAAACCTGCAGACAATGCTCTGACGGAGAATTTCCAGCGCATTGTGTTCCGTGATTTTTGCTAGCGGGGCTGCTTCGACCCACTTGGTGAAGTAGTCGATGCCCACGATGATGAACTTTCATTGCCCCGTGGCGATGGGAAATGGGCCGAGATTATCGATCCCCCATTGCGCGAAGGGCCACGGAGCCTGTAGTGACTTCAGGTCAGCGGACGGCCGGTGGTGAAGGTTGCCGTGAAGCTGACAACTCTCACATTTCTTTATAAACTCAAGCGCGTCCTTTTTCATTGAGGGCCAATAATTGCCCTACCGCATGATCTTGAAGGCCAGATTTTTTCCGCCTACGTGTGATCCACAGATTAAGAGGTGAACCTTACTCAACGCGTAGTCCGCCTCCTCTGGAGATAGGCAGCGAAGATACGGAGTTGAGTATTCGCGGCGATACAGCCGCCCCTCGACTATCGTGTACCAGCCAGCTGTCTTTTTGATTCGCTTAGCCTTTTCGGCGTCCTCTGGGAGTGATCCGTTAGCCAAGTATCTAAGATAGGGTGTCATCCAGTTTTTCGTCTCGAAAATCTACATTGCCTCCTATTTCTCAATGCTTGGAGCATTCAGAATCTCCCGCATGTCTCTCGAATATTGTTCTGGGTTTTCGGCGGCTCTCCAGCCAACCAGTGCCTTCCGTTTTTTAGTTTCGAGCGTGAACCGGGGGTAAGCTTGTGAAGCCTAGACTAGGCCTCCTCTCGCCGCTTTAACTAAGTACTTGGCCAAGCGATGGTTGTTTGCCTCAAAGCCCCCGTTAACCTAGTTGACGATCAGTTCGGAGTCGCTGTACACCGCCAACCTCTTGGCAGAGCATTCCTTTACTAATTGTAAGCCGGCTAGCAGGGCTTCGTACTCGGCGACGTTGTTGGTCGCTGGGAAGTCAAGTTTAAGGGAATGCTTAACCTCGAATCCATTAGGGGTCGTGAGGACCACCCTACTCCGCTGACACTGTCCGTGGATGATCCGTCCACGTAGAGTGTCCATTCTGGGACCTCGTCTGGTTGTCCTGCATTTTCAGCGGGCTGTTCCTCTTGAATTGGGGTCGTGGTCTCAACAATAAAGTCAGCCAGAGCCTGTGCTTTTATGGCAGGTTTGGGCTTGAATTCGATGTCGAACTCGCCCAATTCGATAGCCTACTTTACCAGCCGTCCCGAAACGTCTGGTTTCTGGAGTATGCCTTTTAGCGGCTGGTCAGTGAGGACCACTATGGGATGTGCCTGAAAGCATGGCCTCAATTTCCGTACTGCGAAGATAAGTGCTAGGGCCATTTTTTCAGCGCGCGGATAGCGCATTTCTAGGCCGGTCAATGTTTTGCTCACATAGTAGACCGGCTGCTGGGTATCGGATTTCTGGCACACGAGAACGGAGCTGAGGGATACTTCTGAAACCGCCATGTAAAGGTACAGCTCCTCACCGTCTTTGGGTGATTCTAGCAATGGTGGGCTGGCCAGATACTGTTTCAATTCATTGAAGGCGGTCTGACAATCAGCCGTCCACTAAAATCCGTTGGATTTTGTCCCTCTTAGGGCCTTAAAGAAGGGCTGGTACTTGTCACAGGACGAGGAAGCGGAACAAAGGCTGCCGGCCCTTGATCAATCGCCGGGGCGTCTTTGGCGTTTCGTGGGGGAGCGATGTCAGCGAGGGTCTTGATCTTTTCTGGGTTTGCCTCGATTCCCCTCTGGAAGACGATGAAACCCAAGAACTTTCCAGAGGCTACCCCGAAGACGCATTTGGCTGGATTCAGTTTCATTTGGTGCTGGCGGAGCACCTCAAATGATTCTTCCAAGTCACGTATGTGGTCGCCAGTGACTCTACTCTTGACGAGCATGTCGTCGACGTAGACCTCCATGTTGCGACCAATCTGTTTTTCGAACATCTTGTTGACCAGTCGCTGATAAGTTGCTCCAGCATTTTTCAGTCCGAAGAGCATCACTTTGTAGCAGTAGGTGCCCTGGTCCGTCGTGAACGATGTATGCTCATCGTCCTTCGAACTCATTCGAATCTGGTTGTAACCCGAATAGGCGTCCATGAAGCTGAGTAGTTCATGTCCAGCTGTGGAGTCAACCAGTAGGTGAATCCTTGGCAAGGTAAAACTGTCTTTCGAGCATGCCTTGTTGACTTCTGTAAAATCGACGCAATTCACCATTTTCCGTTGCTCTTTTTTACCATGACGACATTTGAAAGCCAATCTGGGTACTGGACTTCTTTAATGAACCCAGCGTCCAATAGCTTTTTAACCTCCTCTCGGATAACAATCAGCTTCTCTGTGGAGTGGTTTCTCCGCTTCTGCTTGATCGGCTTACGGCCAGGATCGAGGCCCAACTTGTGGACCATCACCTCAGCCGAAATCTCGGGCATGTCTGCGGGAGTCCATGCGAACAAGTCAGCGTTCCGTTGCAGGAACGCAATCAGTTCAGTGCGTAGTGTGCCAGTGAGTGAGCCGCTAATCTGCACACACTTCTCCGGTTTCTTCGAATTTAGTGGGACCAGATGTGTGGCTTTACCGGACTGCGCTTGCTGCAGGGTGGTCTCATCTCGATGATCAAGTTCTCCCACCGTGCTAGTGCTGCCACTCGGGGCAATCTGGGACATGTAGCATGTCAGTCCGATTATTTGGTCATCCAACACCTCTCCCACACCGTAAGGTGTCAAGAACTTCATTTTGAGGTACGGAATGGAGGTGACCACCCCAAAAGCTGTCAGGCACGGCCTGCATAGTATCACGTTGTAAACAGAGGGTAGGTCAACCACTAGAAAGGTAAGTGTGCGACTCGCTGTTCTTGGATACGTTCCTAATGTTACTTCCAATTGAATGGTCCCTTGAACGAGCACTGATTCATTGTCAAGGCCGTATAGTGGGCCTTCAGAGGGTTTTAACTGGATTCTTTTTAGGCCTAACTTAAAGAAGGCATCGAAGTAAAGCAAATCTTTAGAACTTCTATTATCGATAAAGACTCGTTTCAGCTGGTAGTCCGAACTGCCGTCTGAAACGAGTGCTGATATAACAAGGGGGTCAGCATGGAGGGACATTACATCGGTCGAGTCATTATCACTGAAGCTACCAGTATTGTCTACTGTGCGCTATTTTTTCCTCCCAGTCTGCTGCTCCTTGCTGTCTGCCGGGGTCTTGACAGGTCTGATGGTGACCATGTTAACCACCCCCACAGCAATCCTGTTCCGAGGTGGAGTCTGCTCCTCTCCCTCTTCGTCAGCTGCTCCTGAGTTCTGTCTAGGACCTCTAACAAACTTTGTGATGTGGCCTCTGCGAATCAGGTCCTCGATTTGCCTTTGCAGCGTCTTGCAGTCCTCAGTTGAATGACCAGCAGAGCGATGAAAGTCACAGAGATTGACGATTTCCAGTCTTTCTTGATGGTTTGGGCCACTTCGGGAATTTTTCTCTACAAATACGCATGAGGACGTTGGCGCGCGTGTACTGCCGAGGTGTGGCCCAGGTGGGCCCATAGTCTCTGCGTTCGAGGCCCGGATCAACGCCTTCGCGCGAGAGTGTTCTCCGCCCATTGTACTTTCTGTTCCCTTCTCCAGGGAACGGCCGAGGTTGATCCGCCCGCTTTGGACGTTTTGCCTCGTTGGCCTCTTCTGCTGCAGCGTAAGCTCTGATAATGGATTCCGCATCGTTAAAGGTCTAAGAATTTTTGTGGGCAAGGTGCTTGAAAGAGTCACCGTAAGTAAGCATAGAGATGAAACTGCCCAGCTTCATTTCCTCTGTGATCCTGGAGATCCTTCTGGCCTCTGCCATGATGCGATCTAAGAATCGCCGCGGGTTCTCTCCCGATTTCTACTTTATGTGGGAGAGATGCCATGGCTGTTTCTCTTCCCGTGGGCTCGAAGCATACTGAGCCAGGAAGAGGTCCGTGAGCTCACGAAAACTGCTGATGGTGCCTGAAGTGAGGTGATGGAACCAGTTTCGAGCATCTCCCTTCAGCGTGAGCGGGAAGTAGCGGCACATCGCTGAGTCTTCTAGCCCTTGTAAACTTAGATGGGTACGGAAGTGATCCAAGTGGTCAACTGGATCACTGCCCCCAACGTATAAGTCAAGAGACGGCATCTTGAACTTTGTTGGCAGTGGATGGTTCAGGATCTCTTCAATAAAAGGAGATCGGTCCAAATCGATGGCGCGCTCCTCCTCTTGGAACACACGGTTCCAGATCTTGTCCACCGTGAATCGGCGCGGAGCGGCGTTTCTTGTCGTTTGGAGTTGAGGTAATCCCTCAACTCGTCTTATCCTCAAGCGGGGAGGTGTGGCCCGGTCATTCCGCTGCCTCCCGGTGGATCGGGCGATCCTGAGGCTCGCTCCTGGACTACGTAGTTGTCCTCTGCCTGAGAATATCGGGGATTTCTTCTTTCTGGGCTCTCTGGTGGTGACGTACTCCCACAGCGTTCCATAGGCCTATTTTGGCCAAAAACACTGGAGGATGCTGGAGCAAGATTGTCTCCAGTCTTTCCGGGCCTCTTGGCCGGTTTCTTCTTCCTCTGGCCACCCCTTTTGGTGGCAGGAGCAGGGATGGCTGTTGGTGGAGCCGCTTGTTGTCGTTGCTCGTTCTGCACGCAAAGTAACTAAAGCAGGCGATTGTTGGCCTGCATCTACTCAACCAGTTGTTGAAAGTAGGGCGGTGGAACTCCACCAGTGGCCCCGTTGACCATGGCACCAGCAGCGTGGTCCTGGTTGGGGTTAGCAGTATCTCTAGCGGGGTCGCTAGCTTGGGCTCTCATGTTCACCATTGCAGAATCAGAAGGTGACAGAGAGAGTTAGTGCAGATTTTTGCAGTAGGCTTTTTTAAGCGTTTTCCACAGACGACACCAATGATGCGTCTCTGGATCCGAATTTCGAACAGATTCGGATGATCCTCTTGTCTTGGCTCCGGCTCCGTTCCCTGAGTTAGATCCTGAACACTACTAAACAGAACAGGAGGTCAGCGTATTCGGCGGGAAGTTGTCCCAGCGAAAACTCTCCGACGCTCAAGTCAGTCAAACAGTCTTCAAAAAGAAGAAACTGAAATTAAGAGAGAGAGATATATAGAAAGAGTGTTTGTTCCAGATGTAAGAGAGACGTGAGGTCTTCTTGAATCTGGAAGGTGGTAAGGCAGTAAACGACCGTGAGAGCTCGCTTGTTGCCTTAGGGTTTTCGGAGAACGTGGGCGGCAGAGAAGGCAGATCTCTGAGAGCACCCGTTCATATTGCAGAGAGCGTATGCGGTTGAAAGTGTTGAAGGAAGCTTATTAGAAGCGTTGAAGAAGGCGTAATTGAGAGCGTTGAAGAAAGCGTGCCCTGGATGGTGGATCCAGGGCTTCTTTTGTAGCTAAGAGGATGATCCTCCTTTGGAAGGAGTGATTGCCTTCCTGATCTGCCGGCTGGCTTGCCTTCTGGAGCAGATGCCAGTTGCCAAGCTGATCGTGATTGTTTCCTTGTGAGGCGGCCAACAGCTTTCCAAACCGTGCGCTTTCCTTCCGTGCATGTTGCCATTGGAAAGCCTGGGCTGGCAAAGATTCGGAGTAAATCTGGCGCCTTCCTTATATGAGAGGCGCCAATATTGTCAATATTCTTTTTGGTGCCAGTTGGGATCATAAAATATCCTTGGAAAGCCGTCACTGGCCTTTTGATGATTTGTGGGCCTAGACGAGTCAGGCCAGTTACTGTAGAATGGCTTATTAGGGCCTAACGAGCAAAACGTGGACGGTCAACGTTCGAGTTAACCGCCTGCGTGCGCGTTAGCTGTCCTTGCGGAGGATGTCTGTTGTTAGCCGCCTGATGGGCCGTGGGCCTGAGTGAGCCAGACCCATTACTGTAGAAAAGCCTCTTTGAGCCCAATGCACATAATGCGGACCGTCTGCTGGAGAGTTTGCCGCCCAAACGGTCAACGCCAACGTTGACCGTTCTGGGCTTTTCAGCTTTTGGGCTTGTTTTTCAGTTTGGCCGTCAATGTGTTGACCGTCGTTTTGGGCCTCCATTGACTTTCTGGGTCCATCCCATTCCTGGTATACCCATCAAATAGAATATTATCAAAAGGCACGTTTGATTCACAATACTTCAAGCCTATTTGATTATAAGAAACTTTTTTTAAAAAAAATAAGCTGACAATAAATATTTAAATAAATATATATATATAAACAAAAGAAAATTAGAAAAAATAAAAAGGTATTTTTTTCTTTATTTGATTGCTAAAAACAAATATTATATGAACGAGAACATTGACATTTACCGTTAGATATCACTCTAGACAAGGGATGCTACGATACATATTCATACGGCGCACATATGATGCCGAACAGTAGTCATTAGACCCCCCTCCAACTCCCCTCGTCAACTTTTTTATTTAAAAAATATATATTTTTTATTTTTTATTAATAAAAAATAATAGACGTTAGATAAAAATTTAATGACTATCGTACAGTGTCGTATGTACGTCATATGAACCGCATTGAAGTGCCCCGGCTTTAAGTATCACTCACATCAAATGCCAAGCCATCTTATTCAGTTGATGAACCATTATTAACACAATTATCTAATTCTTTAAAATATTGAGCGAATTTATTTTCTTAGAATCAATATAATAAAGGAATTAAATTGGCAATAAGACTATCACTTTAGTGAAGTCAAAATGTTATTTATTATATCATATGCTCCTGTTGTGTTCCGAAACTCGGGGTTCACGAGCAACACAAATGTTTGGGAGTAATGGGTGTGGAGAGGGAGAGATTAAGACTAGATTTTTACGTGAAAAATCTCCTTGAAATGAGGAGAAAAAATTACGAAACTCTGAGCCTTTAGAAATGCTTCACTATTTAGATAGAAATCTTTACAAAGTACAAGTATTTAGGGTGGATCCATTCCTTGTCTCTTGTTTGGTGTTTCTCTCCTTAGGGACTTCTCTCGTTGGGAAGTTTTGTCACTCTTTTGTTCCTTTTTGTTGGGAAGAGAGGGAGAGAGGTGCCGAGAGAGAGTTGAAGTCTTTCTCTTATTTCTGTCTGGAATGAGTTCGGAGAGGGACCGCCTGGAAGAAGAACCGCCCCTTGGAAAGGGGGTTCGTTGGGTATTTATAGGAGAAAATATGCCGTTGGGGAGGGGACACGTGGCAGCTAGCGGGTGGCCGAGAGCTGTCCACTGTCCCACTGGCCACATTTAATGCTGCTGATGTGTGCGGGATAGCACGCGGCTGGCGCCGCTAGTAGGCCTGTGCGTATCAGGTGTGTAGGCCCTAGACGTCAGTTTTGATTTGACTAAGCGTGCCCTATGGAGACGACGACTACCAGTGGTTGCAGGTTCTTTGGGAATCGGCGAAGTTGCTTTGCTGGCGTTCTCGGCCATGTATGAGATAGTCCCCGTCCTTGTGTGGCGGGCCTTCCCTCTTTGTGGGTTCGAGGACTAGTTGGAGAAAACAGCTCTCGGTAGTCCTTTGACAAAAGTCCTCGAGTCTCTTTTTGACTTCTCAGACAGATCTGATGCTTGATAGGACTTCTGAGGCTCTCGGGCTTCTTCTTGTTCTCGTATCTGGATGTCATTCGTGATGTTCTCGAGCTTCCTTGTGGTTAAAGGGGCCTCTCGGACCATCGTCGTAGCTTCGGCCTTTGGGACGCTTGCCCGTGTTTTGGTGCCTCTTGGGCCGTCCAGCCCTCTTGGTCCCTGAACGCTTTTCGGGGCTTTTCATTTGGATCTTTCCTTTGAGTCGTATCTTATGAACTCTTATATTGGAACCCAACAGCTCCATTCATGACGCAGCACTCTATTAAATATTTTTGAAGTTTAAATGATTACAATGGCTACTAACTGTACTAGCGTAGCAAGGAGTGCGACTTTTATCGGACGAATGTGGAAATTCTACGTTTTGCCTCAATTTCTATTAAAACGTCACCATCCAAATTTAATATGAATGTCAAATTAAAACTAATTTTTAAAATATGGTAGAAATGGGAGGAAAATTTTCCCTATAAATTCAATTGAATTCTGCTGCTTATTAAAAAAAAAATCTGAGACAAATTGTATTTCATTCAAAATGAGGGGAACTATGCAGGTTTTTTACGGTACAGGTATGATGTTATATAGAAGTCGTTAAATTTTTATTCAATGGTTATCTTTAATTTTTTTATTTAAAAAAATATTTTTTTAAAATTTTTTAAATAACAGAAAAGGGGGGAAAGTCAGATGCAGATTTGATGATTGTCTCATGGCATACTGCATACGCATGTCGTACAAAAAGTTTAAGCACGTTTTATGGAAATAAAATACTAGTTTATTGTTAGTATATAATAAAATACCAGTGTGTACGGCAAGGTGGTTGTAGTAATATATTAATTTTTGTATATAAATAAAAATCAGATAGTTTTTACTAATATTGTCAAATATTAAAATACCAAATGTGTGTATAATTGTAAAAGTTTAGATTACTTATAGTATTAGAATAACTCTATCTTGTAGAATTAAATATATTTATTAATACCCAATATAAAACGACTCCATAGGTATTAAATATTATTTTATTTTTTGATACTATCTAAGATAAATTTTTATTCTATTTAGGTGTTGCGTTCTGGTTCCACGGATCCGAGAGATGCAGAGGTTGGCGAGGTCCCAACCGGATCTCTCAGAAGGCTCGTTGATCAGGGGTGTTGGATTCAAGGGATCCAACACGGCTGAGAGATGCAAAGGTGCGTCCCGTCCGATCCGTGGTTTACCGACAACACAAGTGAATGAGGTGTTGGACATGAGATGAAGATTGAGACCGGATGTTTTACGTGGAAAACCTCCTCTTGAATGGGGAGGAAAAACTACGAGGCTCAGGGCCTGTAAAGAGTTTCACTATATGGGTTGGAGATTTTACAAAGTACAGTTGTAAGGGTTAATCCCTTCCCTATCTCACGTTTTGTGCTTCTCTCCTAGGGAAGCTATGCTCGCTGGGAGCCTTTTTACTCTTCTGTGGGGAGTTGGTCTTGGAGAGGGAGAGTGCCCGGTTGAAGTTTAGGGCTCAGAGTTGTAGAGTCTGGAAAGCTCTCTCTCCTTTGAAAGGGATCTTGCTGTGTATTTATAGTGAAAACCGAGCCGTTGGGGAGTGGACACGTGGCGTTCATCCGGTGGTTGAGGAGCTGGTCCACTGGCTTTCTTTAATGCAGCTGACGTGTGGGGAGTGGCATGCGAAGCGCCGTGCAAAGATCGAATGTGTCGGTTGTACAGATATGGATATCGGCCTTGATTTGACTAGGCGTACCTGCTGTTGAGACGGCGCGATGATTTGCGGGGCTTTCTTGGAAACCGACGAAGTAGGCTAGCTGTCATTCCCGGTCATGGACGGGCGGTTCTAATCTGGTTGTGAGACTCCTTGTAAGCTCGCGGGCTTGTGAGATGGAGCAACTCTTGTGGGGCCTTCTGGGAAAAAGTCCGAGTGTCTCTTCCTGGCCGCTCGGGCAGTTTCAGGACTTCTTGGGCTCTCGGCCATTGGGCTTCATACTTAGGCCATCTGATCTCCTCCACTTGCGAAAGTGTCTCTGGGCCTCTTTATTTGGGCTGCGTCTCTTGGGCCGTGCTTTTATGAGCCTTCATATTGGGGCCCAACATAGCCCCCCATGCCAAAGGACCCGAAATTCTCGGTCGTTTGGCATGAAGTCGCTAGCCTGCTGGGTGCGCTGACCATCCGAGAGCATGTGTCTGGTGGCGAGCACTGCGTTGACCTTGACGGGAGGTTGTCCTCGGACCTCTTAAGGCCGCCATTTCACTTTCTCTGCTTTGGAGCATTAAATGCCGTATCCTGGATGTGTGACGCTATCGGGCGCCTTGGGAAGGAGAGATCGCGGACTTTTGAGGCGAATGGTGCATCGACCGTGGCAAGGGTAATGAGTACGCCTTTCCGTACTCTAGGGTTTATTTAAACGTCCCATTGCCCTCATTTTTCATCTTCGCGCCTCTTCTTCGTCTTCTTCTTCGTTCGAGCATCGTCTTCTCTTTTGTTCTTTGGCTTTCATGGTGCCTGGAGTGAGAGACATTGCCTCCACGGTGACGCTCGACAAGCTCACTGAGATCCGAGCTCAGTATCAAATCCCTGAGTCTATGGCTATGATGATTCCGGAGCCGCATGATAGGGCGCTGTACCCTCCGGATGGCTTCATCACCGTTTATGAGGCCCACCTCAAAGGCGGGCTACGGTTTTCCATTCCGATGGAGCTCTATGACATTATGAGGGTGCTCGGCATGCCTCTTGTCAGGCTTCAGCCGAATGCGATGAGGTATCTGGTGTCCTTGTGTGTCTTCTTCCGGTGCTATGAGAAGCTCTTGAATGCTCTTACGGTCAAGGTGTTGTTAAAACTTTACGAGAATCTTATTTGGATCGTGATGACTCCCCGCCCGAATTTTCTTGCGTGTGGTGGCAACCCGGATTCCACGAGGCGATGGAAGGACAAGTTCTTCTCCTCGGCGTTCACGAGCACCGGGCCATTCCTACTACGTGGGGAAGGCGGCCGGCGAGTACTATCCCGACCCCTCGAGGGAGGACCAGGAAGGAAGTGAAGGCGACACGGAGTCTGTGGGCCAATCTGTGGACCTTCCACTTGAACAAGCGCAACATCTCGGCTGGGTTCTTTGATAAGTTCGGGGAAGCCAAGTGGGGACATGGGAGGAGACTCCCGCCCGGTTCCTCTCGTAACGCCCGAGGAGGACAGAGGATTGGGGTCCCAGCTGCTGAGCACTCCTCGAGTGATGATGAGGATTTTGATATTGAGGACATGAGCGACGATGACGTGGTTGCTTCTCTGCCTACGAGGTCGGGGGCTGGCTCTTTTTCTGAGTCCTCGAAGCCTGGGGGTCTCGCCTTCACTTCCACTGCTAATACTCTGGCCGAGCCCTCAAGAGCTGACGCGCGGAATAAAGGGCTTCCTGAGACCCAGATCTTTTGTGATGATGATGATGATGATGACGATATTCATCTGATCAAGAGGGTGAGGACTGAAGCCTCTCTTCTGGGGCCCTCGGGATCTGGCGGTCTCGCCTTTACTTCCACTGCTAATCTCCCTATTACATCCGCGGAGGTTCTTGCTCAGAGTGCGCGGTCCTCGGACGTTCAGCCCCCCAGTGATGATTTTGTCCCCGGCGCCCCCGTTGCTTTTCCTGGTGACGTCTCCGGCAGGATTGATCATCCTCCCGAGGACATAGGAGGCGGGAGTGCCACAAGGGACTCTGAGAGGGGAATGTCGGCTGACATGATCCGAGAGGTGATGGAGGTCGTGGATTTGAGTGTTGACGAGTTCGCGCCTTCTGATCCTTCTGAGCGCCCTGTTGTGGTTGAGGCCGAGCGGTTGCCCGAGTTTCTTAGGGGCGCTGATTTTCGGCGGACTTTTGGCGGCTTTTGCGGTGAGAGTCATATCGAGGCGCGCTGTGGGGCTCAGGAGCGAGCCGCAGGAGTCCGAGTTTCATGTGGAGTGTGGCCTAGGGGATGACCCTCTTGTTTCTAAGGTAGCCTGTTGCTTCCCTTCCTCTCTTGCTTTCCTCCGTTCACGCTTTGACGAACTTTTCTGTTGCAGCTCCAAAGCTTGATAGCCGGCCTCAACGGGCTAGTGGGAGTGATCGCTTAGTCCCGTCTGGAAGTGAGGTCCACGAGGGCCGCTCGTGAAGCTGCACAATGGGCGGAAGCGGAGCTGGCTGGAGCAAAGGAGAAGATTGTCTCTCTTGAGGCTACCGTCAAGGATCTGCGGCTTAGGCAGAGCCTCCTTCAGGAACGGATCCTTTGCCAGGAGGAGAGGCCGAGGGCGTCCGTGCAAATTGCCGAGATGGCTCTGTGGCCGGGCGGCAAGTTCCGGGGCGGTGCTCGCATGTCGCCCGTGTGGCGCGATTGATCCGTCCGCGATTCCCTGTGGCCGTCCTCGATCCCAGGAATGCTGGCGCCTTGAGCGTGGAAGACTTGTACGGCGTCGATGGTAGGCCTTTCCTCGGCCCTCCTCAGGCAGGGCCTGATGATGAACCTCTTACACCTAAGGAGGCCGTTCCGGTGGAGCAGACGGGGTCTTCAGGAGCCCATGGGGCTCAGAGAGGAGGAGACCGAGCGGCACTCCCTTAATATGCTGCCTCTTCATTTTGTTTTTTGTTTTGTCATACTTGTACAGAAAGCCCATTTTTTGTGAATAAGACTTTGTCCTTTTCGCTTTAAAGTTTCGGACGTTCCTTTTGTGTCTTGTTCGTTCGTGTGTGTGTGTGTGTGTTTTTTTTTTTGCGGCGGGTCGCACAGCGCCTAACTTTTTGTTTCAAGCGGGCGACTCCCTTCAAGCGCCTAACATCCCCGGCGAAGTAGGCTAGCTGTCATTCCCGGTCATGGACGGGCGGTTCTCGTCTGGTTGTGAGACTCCTTATAAGCTCGCGGGCTTGTGAGATGGAGCAACTCTTGTGGGGCCTTCTGGGAAAAAGTCCGAGTGTCTCTTCCTGGTCGCTCGGGCGGTTTCGGGACTTCTTGGGCTCTCAGCCCTTGGGCTTCATACTTAGGCCATCTGATCTCCTCCACTTGCGAAAGTGTCTTTGGGCCTCTTTATTTGGGCTGCGTCTCTTGGGCTGTGCTTTTATGGGCCTTCACATTGGGGCCCAACATTAGGTAAATTAAAGATATTTAGGATGATATATAACCTATATATAAATAAATATATTTTTGATGATAGTTGTTGACAATTTCCATATTTAGTTTTTACCTACTTATAGCACGTAAATTTCTAATGTATAGGACTTACGGTGATCAGATAGAGAGGATAAGGGAGGGAGCATTATGAAGAGAAGATAATGAATGGGAATTATAGAAGTTGAGCTCTAGAAAGCAGATGTTTTTTTCCCATATATTTTGATATTTTCCTTATAATTGCTTTGTTGTCCATCCGGCATTCTGTATTATCATTGCTTCATTTTTGTTTATCAATTTGATTTCTCGGTTGATTCATTCCATATTAACAAATGATACTTTTTAAAAGTTGAATATCAATATTAGAAAATATTATAAAAAAATGATATTCAAATAATACAATTGATAGACCTAGTCACGATATGGGTTGATCTAATCACAACGAGAGGCGATTCAACGGCCGACCTATTAGCAAGTGAAACCCAATGCAAAGCACGACTTATGAACCGTTCAATTACCTCGTCTACTATGTGCAGGCTCCAGGATGACTAATCGCTCAACCTCAAGGGGTAGTTCTTGTGGCTCAACCAATCATGATAAAGTCCAACCTCCACTTCAGTGACAGCAGTTTGGCAGCGCAAAAGATGTCAACGCTGCAGGTCTCAACCGATGGTAATAGTGGTCAACTATGGGGAATCACCGTATCCATCGACCAATGGCAGTCCAGTCAATTCACGTGAGAAGAGGTCTAGCCCCTGTCGACCACCTCCAGCCACGGTTATGTCACCACCACAAGATAAAATTTGATATGGTAGCTCCCGTCAACATCCTAACGGTGAACAAATCTTATTGGGATATCTATCGTCCACTCGCATGCTTAATATTTCTTCACGAAGTACTATAAACTCCTTTACCCTGCATGGGATGAGGGATCGAGCAATTCTCAATGGAAATGCCACCCTCGAGCAAGACTCAAGAGTCAAAAAAGAACTAAACTTTCTTTCCCAACACAATACTTTCTTCTTCTCAAAAAATTACTCTTCGTCGAGTACAACCCTAGTGAGCCATCGACTGCGTGCAACCAGACAAGAGCCCAATCTTCCTTTCTCTATAAGCCGCTCCCCGTCGAGCTCTCTATAGGAGCTCATGCCTCCTCTCTTGATCATCATAAACGTACATTGCTACATCATTTATCATCCTCCTTATATATTTCTATTGTGTTGAAAATTTTTTTGATTTGAGTAATAGAGGATAAATAAATGAGTGAGTCCCGTTAATTTTCTGATCTCTTATTTATAATTTGTGGTGTGTGAGTTCCAAATTAGTAGTGATAGAGACCGAATTTGTTCAAATTCAATCCGCAGTAAAATATCGAGTAGCTTCATAATTTGTACTACAACTCGAGAATCAGGTGCACATCAAGTTCATATAAGTAAAATATGAGGTTTAATGACACCTAATTGGATGAATATTTTTAACATTTTTTAAAAATTTTAATTCGATCAATGATAATATAACTTTTATTTTTCTGCGAATATGAAAACTCTATTGTAAAGTAAATATTATTTAAAGATGAACTATGAAATTGTGGGAGTTCTAGTGTTGATGAGAAGATTGATCAATGAGTAACTTTAAAATTGTTTTGACTTTAAACATATATTTGTATTTGAATTTGTTTACATTGATTTAGTATAATAGACAACTGAACATTATACGTGTATTATGCTATTATCACTTTTATAAGTTAATTTTGATTTTATATTATTGTTGATTGATTGTTACTTTAGATCACAAATCAAATATATAATATATATACGATTACAGTTGTTGAGATGTAATCGTGGTATTTATTCTAGTAATTGCTGACATATAATGATAAGGACAATTCCGTGGTTAAACGTTGGTAGTAAGTGTAACATCCCCGACGCACCCGCATGTAGATATTGTCCGCTTTGACCTAGGAGAACTTCGCGGCGTCTCCAACCTACAGACCGAGGCCTGGGAGAACTTCACAGCGTCCACAACTTACAGACCTCACCGTTTTGTTCCTAGCAGACGGAGTCTACTGCCCCCAAAACGAGTCTCCAAGCGGGGAGGTGTCCACGCCCTTATAAGGACGCTTCGTTTCCCTCCCGTAATCCAATGTGGGACACTACAGTCCACCCCCATTGGAGGCCCAGCGTCCTCGCTGGCACAGTAAATCGGGTCCCTACTCTGATACCATTTGTAACGTCCTCGGTGCACCCGCATGTGAATATTGTCCGCTTTGGGCTAGGGGAACTTCACGGAGTCACAAGCCATCACGCGGCCTGTACGGTTTTATTCTTGGCAGACGGAGTCCACCGCCCCTAAAACACATCTCCCAGAGTGGCGCAGTGGCGGCACAGCGTGGCGAGATATTGTCCTCTTTGGCCTGAAAAATTTCACGGCGTCCCAAGCCATACACAGGGCTCAAGGTTTTCTCCTGGCGAACCCCTCACAGGCTCCCAGAGTGGCGCAGCGGCGGCACAGCGTGGCGAGATATTGTCCTCTTTGGCACAGGAGAACACCGGCGTCTCAACCATAGAGACCTCAAAAGTTTTTGGCGAACCTTCCATAGGCTCCCAGACGCTACATAAGAGAGAGGTATCCACGCCCTTATAAAGGCACGGTCGCTCACCTCTCCATCCGATGTAGGACTCTAGTCACCCCCCAGGGGACTCGGCCCTCGCCGCTTAAATCGCGGCCCGATATAGCGTGGTTACCGAGACGAGGGTAACATTTTTATATTAGTATCATTGATCTTTAGTTCTCCAATTTCGCATGCTTTGTATTTACGCATGTGTTGCGTGGGTGACGCGATTTGAGATACGTAGTTTGGCCCACGGATGAGCGATAGAAATGTCTCAGATGCGTTTTTGAAAAAACCCTAACGTGTTTTGATTTATGTTTTAGTTCAATGGTCTTCTCTTGATTTACGCATTTTGAGTTTTAGATTCGGACGGCGGGATGTGTCACATGCGGATGTGGTGATGGTCGCGATTATGTAATGTGACCCGGATCATATGATATGATATTGTCTACAAGATTTTACCGTGATCGTGATTTATATGATTTTTATAAAGAGGGGAGGTGAGTTAATGGGGATGACGATTTAGTGGGACATCTCCTCGATTTTTCGGGGATTTCATGGACATTATGTTTTGAGCATTGATTCTTTATGCGATATCCCCATTTTAAATACCGTTTTTATACGATTGTTGATACTTGTTGTTTCTAGGCTCATGTTTTCATATTTTATTCCTTGAGACTAGTGGCTTGATACGTTTTTGAATTTGTATCGTCTGATTGATCTATCGGTGAGTCGAGATGTTCATATTGGTTATATTTATAATCTCGAGGATATATTATGGTTTTGTCTTTGGCGGACGAGGGCCTTGATCCATGTATAGAATATGTTTGGAGTTACACTTTGTAGAGTTAGATTGAGAGGTGAGCGAAGCGTGCCTTTTAAAGGCGTGGATACCTTACTTGTAGACGCGTCTGAGAGCTGTGGGGTTCCCGGAAAAAAAACGTTCGTTACGTGATGGCTTGGGACGCACAAATCACCCGGCCCAAAAGGATAATATATACATGCGGATACCAGGAGCGTTACAAATGGTATTAGAAACGGGATGCTGTTCGGTGTTTAGTGAGGATCTTGGGGTCCCAGGGGTGGGTATTTAGTCCCATATCAGAGGAGAGGTGAGCGAAATGTGCTTTATAAGGCGTGGATGCCTATCCTTTAAAGGCGTCAGGGGAGGCTGTGAGGTAAGGAAAAAAATTCTGTGTGAAGTTAAGTCGATATACATATAGAGATGCGGCAAGGGGGCGTTAGTGAATTAGTGACGATATCTAATTTGAGTTAATTGTCGTTGAATTGTTAGTTTATATTAGCTATATTTGCTCTCGTAATTATTGAAATCTAATGATGGTATTTACTATCGCAATTATTAAGTTTGATCAATGGGATAAGTACCATTGTTGAAAACTTAATTGCAAATAACTATGTATTTATTCTTATAATTATTTATATTTATCAATTATATAAATGTTTTTATTAAAAATTTAATTATTATTAATGATAGTATTTATTATAATAAATGTTTAAATTTAACGACAGAGTCCAAATTTGTATTACAAGAGATAAAATCCGCCTTTAAAATTTTTAAATGACAGCAAAAATAGTGGTGAATATTTTTTACCATTAAAAACTATAACGAAAGAGAACCATAATTTTTATCAATTGGAAGTCGCATCATCGAAACCACTCTTTCTTGTGGTGTAATTGTACCATACGTGGCTATGCATTGGTTACCATGTTGGTACGTCGCTATGCATGCCATATTGTCCAGGTTCATTACTCATGCTTGATGCATTTTTTAATATTTTTTAATTTAATTTTGATATTTTTAATTTACTTTTAAATTTTATTAAAAAAAATATATGGACTTAAAAGTAAATCTATCTGGCATTGAATGTATGAGTGAGAGTCCCTAAACCTCATCTTAATGCGAGGCGCTATAACTTGCCTATGGGGTTCTGCACCCGTAGGCTATATCCTTTTTGGCTGCACTTAATGTCGTATCCATAGGATTGGGGGGTCATTCTCTTAATTTAGCCGTTCGGATGCGAATCTGACGGCTCACGTGTTTTGAAGTAAACGCGTGTGGACCGTCCGATTAAATTTAAAATCGAGACGGTCCACATTATATTATCCATTCAACACGCGTGGGCCATCAGATTTTACATCCGACGGCTCAGATGAGGAAAAGGACGGTCCTTCTCCACAGGGGAGAAGGACCCCCCTGGATCCCGTATCCATAGGCGCCCCAAATGATAAGCGTCGCCTCTGGTGTCACAACTCATATGATTTCTTATGACAGCTATTGAATTAATCATTTTTGGTAACTTTATTTTTTAAAAAATAAATATTTTATTTTTTATTTAAATAAAATCGAAACTATGCAAATATGGCAACGACGATAAGGCAGAGGAATGCGGGTGTGAGTGCGAGTGTGGCAACAATTACAAGGCCGAGGTGCTATTGATGGTGTCGATACTGAAGATCCGACGGTGGCAGTGGTGATCAAGAATGGCTTCGGCGACTAGGTTTATATTTTTTATTTTTAATTTGGCTTTGACGATAGAGAACTCAATGACGGGGTTGATGCTTGAGGAGCCAACGATGGCAGTAGCGATAAAAAATGACAGTGGCGATTAGATGAAACGGCAGTTGTAAGGTATCGATTTTAAAAATATAATAAATTTGAGTAATTAAGTTAAAATAAATAAATTGAGGTTAAAAGATATGGGAGGAATCGAATTAAAAAATCCAAAGATCCGAAATTGACAAAATTGAGAATCGAAGTTTTAAATCGTGAAATGTTGTTACGTAAATAAGATTTTGAGTTTAAATTATGATAATCATAACTTATTAAGCTTATATAATCAAAATTAGTGTCCAATAATATAAAGAATTGAGTTAGAAGAGTTTGAATGAGTCCCGAACAGCGCGAACGTTAAGTTTGCTTGTTGCAGGCTTAACGCAAGCTTGACTCGCACCCGACCCATGCCCGACCAGTGCCCGAGGCACCACCTGAGCATGAAAAATAGTATGCGGCGCTCGTCAAGAACACAAGGTACGCCCGGGGCACATTTAGCAAATTTGATCGCCCAATGAGCACTCAATGCGGGCTCGAGCACGACCTTTTGGGTGCCTTGGCACCTGATAAGTGCTCGAGCGCCACTTGAGCGCCATTACGCGTTTAAAAATGCCTTGAGGTTATTTTTGTTAGGTTTTTAGGCAAAGAAAGAGTGAGGAGAGAGAGAGCACAAAGGAGATGAGAGAGAAGGAAGAAATAGAGGCTGTCGAGTTCGATTTCGGATTGAAGCTAATTGGAGAAATTGTAGATCAAATTGAGGCAAGTACACCCATATTTTTCTCTTTCGTTTTCTCTCAATTTTTTTATAGTTTTATTCGAGTATCATCGTTCTGATACCCAATTAAATTTATATTTTATATTACTCATGATTTAAACATGTACATATTTGAATTTCATACCCAAATTCATAGTTTTGATCGATTATCGGACAAGGAACCCTAACCCCATTCCCCGAACAATTTCACCAATTATTTTAAATTTTTTATATAAATTGGCTTTAGAATATTATTACCCATACTATGAATATGTTAAATTATTGTTTGGATGTCCAAATTTGTAGTTTCACATGGTTTTATACTCGCTGAAATGCTAAATAACGTTGCGTATTATTCACAAATTAATTTGGGTTTTTACATAATTTGGCCTTCGGTAATCGTAACCTAAGTATTATTAATGTTTTTACTTCGATTTAATGATGTTTATTTGCACATAAGTTGCATATACTTGATTTGTACATAGCGGACATAATTTTTGTGAAGCATTATGAAGGGATTTATATTTGGAAGCCCTAAAATTGAATTTGACTCATGGTGGCAAGAGTTTTCACTTTTCTTATACTTTATAATACCTGTATATATAAATTTAGTCATGAGAAGATTTAAACTTATAAGAATATGATAATTATGTAAATATACGGAGGAAATATCATGGATTTGATATATAAATAATTTATTTTCCCGAAGTAAGAATTTTTTGCAAGAAATTTGGTAGACTTTCTTTCAAAGAATAATAAATTATAAAATCAGGATCATGGATTTATATTAGAGGGTAATATCTCCTAATATGTTATTGATATTACAGTGGAAGCTTAAAGATTATCCTGATTATATATTATAGCGGGTGATATTCATTGACATGTTTTAAGATATTACTGTGGAAATAAGAAGAATGCTCCTGGACCATAGGAGATGTTTTGTTGCATATGTAATTTGGCCTATTATGTCGACAAATGTATATCGTCAGACAATGGGACGTTAAATTATTGAGACATCATGGGTATGCGCCTTAGAATGTGTTGATACATACACATTCTTTTCTTTATTCTCTCATACCTTTAGTTGGTATGACCTATTGGTCTTGATTTGTAAAGATTAGTAATTATATATAATTTACATTCCAAATAGAAGAATGATAAATGTGAGAAGTTAATCGTATTTTGAAAATATATTTGATCATATTTTGTATTTACCTATCCTCGTTATACTCATATATATCATTCTACTTTATTTTATAGATATTATTTATTATCTTTGATTATATTATACTTGTTATGTTTTTAATTCTCCCTTACTGCTTTCTTTTTTCCAGATAAACATGTCCTTATACCCGATGAGATTGAGTAGAATTTAGAAGTGGTGTAGGTTGCAGATCTGGGCGGGAGAGCCTTTTTGGGATTTAGCTTTATGAATTTTGTATTGCTGTAGTACTCTGTATCATATTTTTGATGGATATATGTATATCAATGATGATGTATACGCAGTATAGTTTTCGCTATATTTAATTGATTTATGTGCTTTCGTAGGTTTTTATAGTTAATTATGGATACCTAGTGATATCTTGTATGAGCCGACGTTGTATCGACAGTTATAATGTCGATGCTACACGTTGCTAATTGTGACAGTTTGGATCATGTGTTTTTTATGTTGTAGATTATTTGGTTGTTATATAGGGTTTTATACACTATTTGTATTGTTTTGACGACCGTATTATAGCCAATCTTTACTGGTTTTCGGTTTGAAATTACGGTATGTTACAGCAACTGTGACCGAAAATATAGTCTTTTAAAAAATAATAATAATGGAAAGGTTTTTTAATAAAAGAAAAAAAGACAGTTGTTAAATTAAATTCAATAGTTATGATATGGAATAATAAACACTGCGACGCCACCCCTCGCCCTTTGGTGCCCGTCATTGTTGATGGCCTGTATCTCATTGAATGTAAATTTAGGAAGATTTAAGAATAGGGACGCTATGATACTTATTTTTATTTTATTATGATTTTATTATATTGTATTTTTTTTGGTAAAGGTTGCCCAAAGAAAAGTCATCATTTAACTTTGATATGTACGCAAATTGATGCAATTTCAAATTCTATCTGTAACTCACCGGTCCGATTTTTTCTCAATGGCGATAAGGGGCTAAAAGATCTGTCACTTTAATTCTTATTTAAAAAATAGATAATTTTAAATCAAACCGTGTAAAGGAAGGCGAGGGCGAATTTCTTCTTATCTTGTTTTTTTTTGTTTTTGTAGATCTGAGCTATAGATTTGAATAGATGATTTGACAGTATAAATTAAAAGATAATATGATAACCTCGGTTGTTGATTTTAATGTAAATGGATGGTTGAGATTGCTTTCTAAAACCAAATAAAGAGGATTGATGGATTCATAAATCCCTAATTTCATTCTGTTTTCTCTTAACTCTCAACTTTTTTGTGGCCGAGCCTGTTAGAAATTTATGTGGCTAAAACAACCACAAAAGTGAAATTTAGAATCGATTAATATACCTCCGGCCATTTGGTGCTCTGTTTTCGGACGTCCGATTCGGACCGGCTTTGTGCTTCTGGACACTCCTTCACTCGTTTAGATGGTGTATTACTTGAGTTGGGTGTCAGGGACAAAACCAGAATGCTCAATTTATAGGCGAAACTATCACCCGCCTCAACCGAGCGTTTGGTACTCAAACCGGCCAAAATTGATGAATTGGCTTAATGGGAGAGTTATCACCACTTAACGGACCACTAATGCTTAACAATTAACTGAGTAAAACGCCAAATGGTTACAAATCCATCGAGGAAGGCGAAGAGCAGAAACCCTTACAGCCTGCTCGAAATCGGCGAAGCCGTTCGTGGCTCATGACTTGGCGGCTCGTGGGCGGCTCAAGGTAGCTCGGCATTTGGTGAAGCCCATATTCTCCCCACTGGGTCCATATTTAACTTGATGTGATAACTAAAATTATCAATTTTTCAAACTTTAAGAAATAAATATATGAATCATGGCGATAAGTCTTCTAATAATGAGTAATATCTTTCCATGTATTACAATATATTAATTTTTCAAGTCATCATTAACTTTACTTTATGAATAAATCCTATGTTTATTCTTTGTCCAACTTAATGATATTCTCAAA
>BSYO01000003.1:24651420-24662848 GCA_033239525.1 Nepenthes gracilis
ATTTATTTGAGTAGTCTTTAATTATGTGAGTATGATCTTTATCAGCTTGAACGACATTCCTATCAAAGAAATTGCAAAATATTATTTTGTGCTGTACTCAATTGGTGTATGTGTGTGATTTGGTATATTACAGTCAAGGTAAAGAAAACTATATAAAAATATTATGATATCAATAAATATGAAACTTTTGATACCGTAATGTAGTTGATAGTTATCCAATACTGATGTCTGTATCCTAGTGATGATGAGGTACTTTACTTCGTGTGGAGGGATGATTATAATCACGTGACTATCATATGGTGTGGTATCGAGGGATATCATGACGGAAGATGTTGGGTTTGACATGAGTGGTTCCGTACTTTGTATGGCGGACATTATGTGTGATTTTGTACTTTGTTGGGTGGACATTATGTGTGTTTTCGTACTTTGTTGGGTGGACATTATGTGTGATTCTGTACTTTATATGTGCTAGTGAGACGTCTGTATTTTGTTATGTAGAGTCTCAATAGACCGTAGATTTAATCGCATACCAAATTTACGAGCATTAGATATTCCGTGAAGGTATCTAACTGTTGGGGGATATACGCGACCTTTGGTTGTTGGTGGTAAAATAAGGTCTTGGAGATATTTCGTGATATCTTGCTATTAATGATATTTCATGAGTTTGAGATTCAGTAAAATCCATAAGTTGCGTTGTAGAATCCTTATGTCAGTTTTAATGAGGTTCGGATTCAAAGAAATCCATGATGCATGTTGTTATTCAATATTCAAGTTATTTACACTGATATTTGGACCAATGAATCCCTATTCATTCTTTATTTTGGATTCGGAGGGATTCCACCTGTTATTGGTAAATGTTATTATCTTTGTGACATAGAGGTTTGGGGTGAGTCATCTTGCTTTTACTTTTGTGTCATGAATATGAGAGGTTGTAATTTCTCGGATAAAGTTAGATTTTTACTTTTCTATTGTGGTTTATCTATATTTTTGATATTCGAGGCATATATTGTTTATTATGCGTTCTTGGTTATTATTACTTATTGACCATTTGACGCATTTTTGTATTTTTTAACTCAAATTGAGTTGATATTATTTGTCTTAGCGGGATATTTAGGTAGAGATGGAGGTTTCGAAGGCAAGTAGATATCATTTCATTGGTGACAAATAGATATAGATTGATTGAGGATTAGGTGTTTTTTTCGGGCTTCGACCCAGTTATTGTTTTTATTAGTTTACTTTTTGTGGATATTGCTCTTATATATGACAAAGCTGTCAAGTTATAGTTGATGAATGTTAAGATGATTATTGATATATATATATATATATATATATATATATATGCATGTAGTTTACACGTGAGCGGTCAAGTTGAGGTGAATGATTAGGACTCGAGCCGTCACAAACATGGTGGTTAGGCATATTGTTATTTGAGGATTATGATCTAGATTTTGTGAATGAAATTTTTTTGAGGGAGAGGATTTGTAGTACCCCAGTATTTCTAGTTGGCTGTTTCATGTTAAAATCAGTGAAAATTATCAACTGTGAAAAATATTTACATTAAGAAGATAAGTTCTTTTAAAATTAATATTTCATAGTCGGGCTCAATTGATTCTTAGAAAATTGAGGCATATCCTTAAAGTGAATCATTCTCTATGCAAATTAGAAAATCTAATTTTAATCAATTATTCTAATATTAGATGTAAATATTATATTTAAAGATATTATTTAAATTAGTAGTATAAGTATATTAGTAATAATCTTATAATAATAATAAAATAATATTATAATAACAATATAATAATATAACAATAATAATAATAATAAAGAAAAAATAAACAATAAGAACTCTCTCGAACCCTCTCACATTTCCATTCCTCTCCCTCAGTCTCTCGCTCTCACGTTCTCTCTCTGGTAGCCTCGGAGACAAAACCCTCCGCTTCTCTCTTTGCCAAACGCCTCAATGATCCGTTACTCTAACAAATTTCGTTCGCCACAACCGTCTGCCAACCAAACGATTTCGTTTTCATAACAAAATTTCCCTCCAAAATTTCCCCTCCATGAGTTTATTTATGCTCCCTCCCGGTAAGGAATCAAGTAGCAGAAAGGCGAGAGTGAGAAATAAAAAGTGAGTGAGTGGAGAAAATCACGAGTGGCAAAGCTTTGCAGCTGGGGATTTCAAAGGTCGTCGTCAATACCGCTGTCAAAGATTTGGTGAGCTATCGTGTCGTGTTTTTCACTACTTTATTTTGTACCGAGGCTTCCAACAGGCAAGTGACTCTCCTAATTACTCTGTTTGCAAGTAACTTCGACTTTTCTCCTTTAATCGTAGGCAAATCCATCTTCACTCCAACTAAATCTTCCTTTATTTTGATAAACCTGCTCTTCCACTCTCTCAAATTTCGTCGATGCCGTTGATTATGTGATACATACGAAGATTTCTATGGAAATCGTTATAACGGTGGAATCGGGAAAATAGGGCTTCGTGCTATGTCGGGAATTTTGGCTGTGGGCAGTGAGAGATGGATTGGGGAATCGGGAGTAAAGAAATCGTATAAAAATGTAAATAATAATAATTACTATTATTATTTATGTGTAAGATGAATTAATAAATGAAATTTTTGTAAAATGAATTAATAAATGAAAATTTTACTGGATAAAAGATAACAAGATAATTAGGGACCTATAGATTATTTCCTGTTCAATCAAATGAAAAACTGTTTTACAGGATAGATTTACAAAAGCATATCTGAAGTAAATAAACGAATAATTCTTACATAAGATAACATGTCGAAATTGGAGACAAATTTGAGAGGATCAAATTGAATTAGACACCTATTTTGCTGTTTGTTTCTGTTTGCTGTGATAGTAAAAAAATAAAATGACCTTGATAGAATAATCAAAAATATATTAGAATGAAGTAATTCTATAGATTTGTATATATCGCAATATATCATCATACAATAATATATTATGATATTATATGATGTTTATATTAACACATATCAGACAATATTTATAATATTTTTTTTTGGTAAGTCAATATTTATAATATTAATCGATATTTACATCAATCGTAAAAAAAATTTAGTGTCTAATAGTTTTATTATTTTTTTTCAGGGCAACTTGTCAGACTATTGAACGTGATTAAGTTAATTGGTGAGTGAATTCGCTGTTTGAAACAAGTTAGTTGATTTCATTTTTGAAAATATAGACCTGTGTCATATATCATTTATAAATTTGTCCTTTTATTTTTCAAGTAGAAGATGAAAAAAAGCAAAAAAAAAAAAAAAGCAATTAGAAGCATCCTATAAACTTGGTATGGATGAAAATAGCAGCTGGTGCGATATACTTTACTCCAATTTCCTATAAATCTGATGGAGTCATTTTTTTTCTCTGCATAGACCGAAGGACATTAGAGCTTTGTCAATGGAAAGTTGTTAGAGATTGCAGAGAGAACTTCAAAATTATTTTTTCTAGATGCAGAGAATGAGTGAGAGATAAAAAGAGAAACATCTGATTTTGAAGAATGTCAATCCTATTGAACTTTGATTTTTTGATATTAGACCCGTCTCCACACAAGAAGATCCTCTACAATTTAGAGTCAGTCTCTACCTCATTAAGATCCTCTACATAATATCCTCTACATAATATCCTCTATCACTTTTTATCAAATTGTAGGTGACGTATTCTATATAATTCATGTCCATATCATCCATCAAATTATAGTAAGCGGCCTCCTCCTTGTCTATATCCATTTCCGTATCGTCATCTTCACTAAAATCCTTTTTATCACTCTACATAAAATATGGATTGATTTTCTCATTTTCCTTGTCATCAAAATAAAAGATGAAAAAGTTTGGCTACATATTATCATCCGACACAATATAATTAGGCTTGCAATTAAACCAAATGCCTTGTAAGTATATGAAAAAGGATCTTCAATGTTTTAAAGATGCGGTTTACTTACAATAGCAATTTGGTTTAATTGCAAGCCTAATTATATTGTGTCGGATGATAATATGTGGCCAAACTTTTTCATCTTTTATTTTGATGACGAGAAAAATGAGGAAATCAATCCATATTTTTTGTAGAGTGATAAAAAAGATTTTAGTGATGATGACCATACGGATATGGATATAGACAATGAGGAGGCCGTTTACTATAATTTAATGGATGATATGGACGTGAATTATATAGAATACGTCACCTACAATTTGATGAAAAGTGATAGAGGATATTATGTAGAGGATCTTAGTGAGGTAGAGACTGACTCTTATAATTCTGTACAATTTGATATTTCTTCTAAGGACACCACTGCTAGCAGCGAAAGTGAGGAAGATGATACAGATTTGGAATTAGAGTTCATTGATTTTTTTGATAAATTAATATTAATTCTTGTGTGGAGATGGATATAATATCGAAAAATCAAAACTCAATGGGATTGACATTCTTCAAGATCGGATGTTTCTCTTTTTATCTCTCACTTCACTCTCTGCATCCAAAAGTCGAAAAATTGATTGTACCCTTACCAGCAGAGGAGAATTTCAGGGCACGGAGAGAGAATGCAATCCAACGATGTACCCAACATGACCATGAGAACATTTGGGCGAGTAACATGGAAACTGAAACAGAAAAAGGTTCAAATCTGTCAATGCCGGAGCAGCAGCAGCGAATCGGAGTGGACGAACAGAGGATTAGAGAGGCAGATGTAGTCTCTTAATAAATTAGAATCCACATCAGATTTTATCAATCAAAATCAGGGTGCAAATGACCCCTGTTAAACCGCCTTGAGTAAAAAGAAATTGGGGAAGAGATTCATTTGTATGAGTCCAAATGATATGCCTAGTCTCAAAAATTTTAAAAACATATTATCTTCTCTCTCTCTCCTCTCCTTTACTTTTGTTCAGTAGCTGACATTCCAAATTTCTGTGCGAGGAGATATTTTTAGCTGATACTACCTCGTATTGTACAATGTTGCCTGTTATTACACTACAGTCCACGTAAGATTTATCTATCTAAATCAAGATGCATTAAGTCCAACTACCATGATTAAAAAGAAAGTGCTAGGAGATTCAATGGAATGAGTCCATATGGAACTTTAGCTCTATAAATATACCCACCCTTAAAAATTTGAAAAACAACTCCCCCCTTCTCTCTCTATTCTCCTTTTCTTCTAGTCGGTGTCTGACATTCAAAGTTTATGTGCAGAGGCATGTTTCAAAGCATATACTCCCTATCAATCCAAATCAAGGTGCAAATGACCTCCTTTGAATGGCTTTGATTTAAAAAAAAGGAAGAGGTGGGAGATTCAGTGAAACGAGTCCAAAAGGATTTTTTGCCATATAAATACACTCACTATCAAAATTTTAATAAATTTCTTCTCCCCTCCCTCTATTCTCTCTCTCTTCACCTCCTGTGGTTGATGGTTGACATTAGAAGTTTACGTGCTGGGAAATGTTTCAAACTAACATTTACTCCCTTAGATAAAGTCTAGTATCTAATTACATTAGAGTCAACATAACATTTTATCAATCATAATCAGGGTGCAAATAACAACCTTGATTAAAAAGAAAGTGAGATTCAGTGGCATGAGTCCACATGGGAACATTTGCCCCATAAATAGACTATTGTAGGAAATTTATAAAGCGCCTTTTCCATTTTCTCTCTCTCTCTTCCTCTCGTCAGGTAGGTGGTTGATATTTAAAGTTTTTCTAAAAAGAGTTGTTTCCAACAGATACTCGGGTAAGTATCTTCAATTACAAAGTCCATTTTAAATTTTAACAATCAAAATTAACATGCAAATAGGCTTCATACAACAACTTTGACTAAAAAGAAACAGTTAGTCCACATTGGAAGTTTACACAATAAATACACCTACCTAAAAAATAACAGAAATTCTATTAGGTGACATGTTGTCTCTGATGATATTAGACTCAATGTAAGACTTAACCAATCGAAACAAATGACTTTCCTTCAACAACCTGGATTAAATTGAATGAAAACCATTTTTTCCTCTCCCTCTCACTATTCTCCTTCTTTTGTGGTCGATAGTTGACATTCAAAGCTTATGTACAAAAAGATCTTTGGAAAATATACTCTTTTTAAGTAAGATGTCTTTAGTCACGTTAGAGTCTGAGTAAGATTTTAGTAATCAAAATCAAGGTGCAAATGACCTCAATTCAACGGCCTTGAAAGGGAGAGAAAATAAGGGGAATGAGTTTACACGAAAACTTTTGCCCTATAAATACACTCACACTCTAAAATTTAGAAAACATCTACCCAAAATTTGAATACTATTATTTAACCTTTATCTTATCCTCAAGCCTCGACTAAAAAGTGTTGGCAATAAACTATACAAGACGAGTTGCAAACTCTTCAAGACAACAATAATTGAGGTATTGTATAGTGTCATTTTGATATCAAACCTATTAAATGTAAATGGATATATCCTATATTTGCATTAACACACAAAGTATATTAAAGTCGATTATCACTATATATGTACAACACTTGATTAACATATGATCACTCTTTCTCACATCTCTACCCGTCTTTAAACAATGAACTGTTTACTAAAACTCTCTCATAGCGTTGTCATCTATTGATAATTGACAAATTGATACCTTTTGATCGGCCACGTCATTTTGTGGGAGAATTTTCGTTAGATATAATATGATTCATTGAGATTTGCAGGATATCTTTATATATATATATATATGTTTATATTTATATTAATTATGTAATTTTGATTAGATTGTAATTTATTACAATTGTTATAATTAGGGTAGAATTTTAGTATAATTAAAATATGATGTAATTAGGGATGAACATATTTTATTTAATGAGAAAAAACTCTTGGTTAAGAGATATTTAGACCAATTTACACAATAGCTTTTGTTAAAAAGAATGAGGGGGAAGATTCAATGAAATGAGTCACATGTGAAATTTTGCCCTATAAATGCACCTTAACATAGAATTTGACATGTGTTAATACAGTTGATTAAGATTGAGGTTTAGGTATCAATATGTCTTATGTTTATTTTCGCCAAGGGAAATTTCATCTAGTAAAAAAAGGTTATTTGGGCTACTTTGTGGCTTGGCCAAGCAAGTAGTTATATTAAATTACAATGTAGAATTTAAATAATTAATAACCATTTTTAAACAATGCCAAATCTAAGCTAGGTTCACCTCATAGGATTAAGACGTAACACTACATCAATGTAACTACAGCTATAGCGACTAAGCAAGCAGGGAGAATTGAGAACAAAAAAAGACAATTAAGTACAAAAGTTTCTCTCTATCTCTTATATAGGTGTATATATATACACACAACTATAGATGCTTTTTTTTTTTTTTTTTTCGTATAATTTGTAGGCCTAATTAATTTCTACCATGGCACTCTACTTTTAATTGGTAAGGCCCAATGCGCAAATCTCATACATCATGGTATTTAGGAATAGTTACCATTAATATTGCCCTGCATAGCAAAGAAAATATTACCATAATTTAAACCCATAATCTTTGAATAAGAATAAAACAACCTTACTGTATAAAGACTCACACTCATCTACTTTTAATTGCATAGTTAGAGCAGAAGGCACCATAATGTTTTACTCCCTCTTTCTAAGTAGCTCTCAAGTGGGTAACTTGACTTACCCAACATTATCAATTAAATTCACATTATTTTTCATTTGGACCCCTGATACCCAAATCGTTACAACTATAAAGCATGCTTGTAAATATATGCCCCAATCTATTCCTTGCAAACATTTTCCATTACTCTAGCAAAGTTTGCGACCGTCACTCAAATTTTCAATAACACTATCAATCAAATCAAGTTCCTCCTAGCAAATTCATCAACAAAATTAAAAATGTAATTAAGTTCCCCATGCCCTTCTAAACCTTCAAGGGCCATGGCTTTTGCCATCAGACCACCTCTACATACAACAACTTGGCTATAATCAATATTAACATAATTGAAGATTTGTTAAAGAAATTACTGTGAAACACTATCAATTTTCAAGATAATTTAAGGCCAAAGTTTCATCTTAGGCTTACCTCATTATGTTAGAAGTCTTTATTAAGGCCTCTACTATTTTTAAGAGGCAGAAATAAATAACTAATTAAATCTTACCTTCCTCCTAGAAAGGGGTCCTCCACCTCCCTCTGTCTAGCACCAGCACATCATAGTAGCATTTCGTTCTAACAAAGTCCACATATAAAAAATGCATATACATCTTGTTGCTTGATTTCAATTTTCGAAGACACTTCAACAAATCCTCCTACATTTTGTTTTTTGGGGCTAATCAAGTATTACACCTTCATGGAAGGTAAAAACTACATATATCATATTTCACCATCACAACTTTGGCAAATCAGCTCAAGTAAACAACTTCTAAGATAAATTAAAACCAGAAGGAGCTCAGTGTCCACTTCATCTACCGGGAGGAGAATCTGCAGTGCAACCTTCCACCTGTTGCAATGGGATTTAGCTCGGATCTCTATCAAAGTGGTGACCAATGACATGAAGATATATGCTTTGACATCTTGTTTGCTCGAAAGGAAAAGGTCATCCCCAATTACAAAAGCTCTTGACAGGCCAAACAAACATATTGTTGGGGTTGGTCATCCGGATTCACACACAACTCGGTCGCAGCGGAAATACCCGAACCCCTCCCTGTCGGCCGTTAGCTACCAATTTAGTGGAAAACCTTTCTCAATCAAGGGAAAAAATTACGGGACAAACTCTAAAAATTCACTATGTAAAATTGATTATAAACTCTCGAGGCTGAGTTTTAGCAACCCACACGAGACAGAGTAAGAAAACAATCTCCAGAATAAAGACACTTTCTTTCCCTCTTCTCTCTGTTTTTCTTTTCTCATTTCTCTTGCAGGTGGTGCTCCCTGCTCACCAATTTTACAAGTGTGGTGAACGGCGAACGCCATTGCATTTTTTTTTCGTGAAACGCCATTGCATAAATATTTATTTTTAAAAAATAGACAATATTTATGTAAATAATATTTTTAATATTTTGAAAATTAGAATTGGTTGATGGTTCATACATCCCGATTCGATTAGAATTACTTCATAGATAAACGTTGATTAGAGTTTTGGCCCAAGCAATGTATCAGTTTATAAGTTTTAACTTTTACATAACTTTTTTTTTTACATGTATATATATATATATAAATAAATTTAATTATTTTTAGGTAATAATTTTTATTTGGGTGTTATCTTTTTCAATATTGAGACGATATTTTATATTTTTAAAAAATAAAATTATAATCAATTTGCTTATAACTTACCAAACAATTGAATATATTTTATATATTTGGTCTTACCGGATTTGATTTATCGCATCATTTTAATCAATAATTTTTAACACTAAAATTATAGTTGTTCACTATTCTTCTTAAAATGTAAAGTGTTGTTTTATGCTATTTTTATTTTAAAAAATATAATTTTGAATTTAAAATTTAGTTTTATACAATCAAATAATATAATGAAAATTATGCTAAGAATTCAAATTCTAATCCCAACTTCCAAATAGGCCCGTAAACAATTTTAATTTAACTTCTTCATGTTGTGTTTTTATTTTTATATTTGTACTAATAAACTCATATAAAAATAAAATCATAAATAAATATCATACAAATATGTTTTTTTAAGAGAAAGCAATTGAATTTGACAATATTTTTGTACTATTATGTATTTATTAATTTATTTTTAAAGTTTTCGTTAATTAATTTCATTAGGATTTGATACAAGACATAAAATTATACTTGTTTTTATTTTACTTTAAAATAAGTTATGTTGGGCCCCAATATAAAGGCTCATGAAAACACGGCCCAGAAGAAAGGCCCAAACGAGAGGCCTAGAGTAAAGGCCAATGGCCCAAGGACCAAGATTACAGCAGAAGCCCAAGAGATTCCGGTCGTCCATAAGAAAGTTCAAGGACAACGCTAGCGACACCCAAGTGCATAAACACGGGAAAGACCGAGAACCCTAGAAGCCTTGCCAAGACTCAGAACCGTCCGAGAGGCCAAGAAGAGACGCTCGGGTTTTTCCCCCAGAAGACCCTCCAAGAGCTACTTCCTCTCATTAGTCCATGAACTCACGAGGAACACCACATCTAGACCAGGACTGCTCATTCACGACCGGGAATGCCAGCTAAGCAACTTCGCCGATTCCCAAGGAACCTGCAGCCACTGCCAGTCGCCGTCTCAACAGGGCACGCCTAGTCAAATCAAGGCTGTCACTCAGACCCTGCACACGCAGACCTACCAGCGGCGCCAGCCGCGTGCTCTCCCGCACGTCAGCAGCTTTAACTGGAGTCGGTAGGACAGTGGACCGGCTTCTCAACCACCCGATGGCTGCCACGTGTCTCCTCCCCAACAGTTCGTTCTCCCTATAAATACCCGGCGAGGCTCCATTCAAAGGGACCTCTGGGCAAACTTTCACTCCCACTCTCACTGAGACCACTCTAAAAGAGGAAAGAGATCCCCAACGAGAGTAGAAAAGACTCCCAGCGAGCAACCCCTCCTGAAAAAAGAGATATAAAACAAGAGACATGGAAGGAATGGTCTCCAACACTTATACTTTGTAAAACTTCAACCCATATAGTGAAGCTATTTCTAAGGCCTTGAGCCTCGTGGTTTTTCCTCCCCATTCACAAGGAGGTTTTCCACGTAAAAGATCCGGTCTTGATCTTCCTCTCGCATCCAACATCTCAATTATTTGTGTTGCCCGGAAACAACGCATCCGACTGGACCTCGCGGATCCAGAGTACCCGAAAACCACGGATCCGATTGGGTGACACGGACTGAGAACGTCCGAAAATTACGGATCAGACTGGACCCTACGGATGCAGAACGCAACATTGGTGCCCTCTGTGGAAAGAGCTGACAAAAAGTTCACAAGCTTCCCCCCTCACAGCACAACCATCACCCCGAAGATGATCAGCAGACAAGACAGCACGTCCACCCGGGAAGAGGAGCGCTACGACAGGTGCCTCCCATCGGGTGGCAGGATGAGTGGCGGCCCCGGCACTAGCGTGCGCAAGCTAGTGCAGAAAGTGGACAGCCTCACAAGAGCCGTCCGTACCCTCCGAGAGAATGTGGACGGGAAATCTAGGGGCCCGCGCCCCGGAAGCCCGCGTCCGGAAGCGCCCTAGAGGTAACACTCGACACGGACTCCTGGTGAGTTGAGGGACTACCTCAACAGAAAAAAAGTTCATAAGCCAAGCCCCAACGAAGAAAGGGCTCAAAAGGCTCTGGAAGACTGTCTTTGGACCCAAAATCGGCGAAACAAGTCAGCCGGAAAGACCCGAAGACCCCCTGCCCCCGAGGATAGGGGAAGGAAAAAGAAGGCGACGCCCAACCAAGACTCCAAGGGCCGCTCGGGCAAGAAAGCCCGAGCGGATGGTCT
>BSYO01000003.1:24669539-24679905 GCA_033239525.1 Nepenthes gracilis
ATCAGAGCACATCCTAAAGGAAGGCTCCCAAATCAGCATGACATCCTCAACGGTGAGTGCGCGGGATCTCAGCAGAAGATAGGGAATCCTCCTTCTGATTGTCATGACCATGAATGGTGCCGGCATCAACACGAAGAAGCAACAACCTTCTCAAAAGGCGGGCATTCAGCCATGCCACCCAATGAAGGTGGGGAACGTCCGCGGCAATAAAAAGGCCATGGAGGCACATTCCAGAGATACGAGCGAAAACATACAAAAAAAGCATAAGGAAAACTCTTACGCTCTCACAAGCTCTCAAAGCTAGTCAAATTGCTATAGCTCTCAACTTCCGACTCCATCTCTAGTTACTAGTTCCCCGCGAATTGAGTAAATAAGGAGACAACTCGGTAAGAGTGTTCCTCCGTCAAAGCCACTAACTACGAGTACACCTCAAATCCACATCCTCCAAATTTCTCATCCAGCACTCATCTTTGCATTCTTCATTTGCCTTCTCAAATTTTGGAATGAATATTACTGATTTAAGCGTCGAAAAATAAATAGGAGAGCGAGTCCCGCTGTTTTCCTCTGATTCCTCGTCTTTATTGTGGGGTGCAGGATCTAAGACCAAGAAGACGGTGATCGAAACCCGAAGAACTTTTTGACCTGAATCCCTCCACAATTTGGATTCATAACGCATCAAAAATCATTATCCTCTAATTTCACTAAACTTTAAAATAATGTGTAATTTTAAATCGTCTAGGTGCCAACATTGTTATATTAATATATTAATTAAAACATATGGATAATATTAGAGAGCTTCTCTTAACACTACCAAACCTTGAAATACCTATGCATCGCTATGAATTATTTGGGTTACTTGGAACTAAAATATTAGCATAATTCTAACATGCGGAATAAATATATTTATAGACATTCAATTTAAAATGCCGGCATAGGTATTAGATAGTGACAGAATCAGTAATCCATGAGCCGATCCAGAGATATATTTGCCGAGAGAGAGTGCCCTAGAACGCAGTAGACCAGGGGGAGTTCCTCACAGCCCAAGGCTCAGAGAGCACCGCAAAAGGCCCAAAAAGCACAACCCAAATTCACCCAACAAGACATGGGCCGTGGTAGTCACCCGGATTAATAGCCTTAGCGTCGATATTTGATACAAGAACACTATCCGACTGACAGAATACATGAGCTCTCTCCCCGAATTGGGAAGATTTGTTCCTTGTCTCAGCCATTATGTGGAATGGGACATACAAACTCCAGACCCAGAACGGCAAGTTGAACTGTGGACATCGAACGCTGTTCACCTAAAGCGCTACTACGAGTAGGCGGTAGAGGCGGGTCCAGGTAGGTCACTTGTATGATTTGAGGCGTGCTCGTAATCATTACATCATTAACAAAAAGTGTTCTTTCCCTACTTACATATTATGTTTTCTTTTCTTTTTTTATCATTTCTATGTGAATGCTTATCTGCATATTGTATGAACAAACGACTAAAATTGCCCCTAATTCGGGTGGGTTTTTTCCTCGCTTGCAACTAAACTTATGTCATCCAAGCGGCCCATAAGTGGTTAAGTTAAACATTGGTCATCAAAACAGCCCATTAGCGATCAAACTAAACCTTGGCTCAATCCCAAACAGCCCATTCGCAATCGAATACCAAACCTTAGGGGGCTTAATACAGCATGCGTGCCACAACCTCCTCTCATGAGAGATAGCACGGTCACTCTACGATGATCAACAAATCAGAGCAAAATGTGAGAGAACACATGCTCCAATACGAAGGTCGCCCAGATTAATAACCTGGGCGCCACTATTTGATATAAGAACACTATCTAACTGACAAAATACATGAGGTCATATAAAAGAATTACAAGGCACCTCCCACAAAAAATAAATAAAACAAAATCGTCAGGACTCAGCCGCCGTTCTGGCGGTTGCTGGCAGTGGAATGACTCTTCGGGGAGCGAGGCTGAGACATTTGGCCGCAACCAACAGGATACCCTCTCGGTTTTGATTGACGAGAAGCGCCGACATTTCTCGAATCTAGAAATCCGATCGGGAAATGAGTGTCTGCCATGGAAACAATCCTCTGGTTAAAATCAATCCCCGCCAGAAATTGCTCCTCCAGGGCAGAAGCCAACTCATCAGGGCAAAGCCTTGTCCTCAACTCACCCTTAAGAGACACAATCCTCTCCATAGCCTAGGCGAGCGCACCAGAGACTTCTAGTAGCCTGGTGTTAGACTCCAACAAGGCCGAGTCGGGGTGATTAACCCGCGACTAGTTCAGTGGCATATCGTCCTCATGCGAAGACAAAAGATCGATCAACTCGTAAGGTCTCATAGCAGGCTAACAAAGCAAGAAAAGGGAGTCAATAAAGAGGGACGGGGAAAGCTCAACCACAGGATCGCTCAAAACAGGCATACCTGGCAAGGAGGGCGCAACATCCCCAATGCAAGGGGGAGCCCGTGAAGAACCCTGTAGGACAACACGAGGAAGACATGGGTGGATCCATTATTCATCGTCATCCTCCGCAGCAGTATTTCCATCACCGATCTCTGATCCCGTCCTCTCATCGTCACTCCCCTCTTCAAAAGATGACCCTGGCGAGGGAGAGGGTGACTTATCTGGATCCCAGTTGAGCAGAGTACGAATATCGATCATGTTCTCGTCAGCCATAACGAAAGCTAAGAGACAATGGAGCAAGATAGTGGAGAGAATCATAGGAGGTGTTGCCATTATATGGGCAAAGCTTCCTGCCAAAAAATGGCATCACAAACGGGATTCAAAGGGTCACGACACCTCAACATGAAGTGACACGAGTCTTTACCCGATTGAGCATACCTGCCATGAAAACGTCGCGTCCACGGGAAGACACCTGCGACGGTCAACGATTTCAGACGACCAGCTAAAACTGCCCAATTAGCCAGCCTGCGGCACAAAGCAAATGAAAGGGAAAATAGAGGACAAGCATAGCAAAGGCACAAGGACTTAAGCAACGATGGAACGAAGTCTTCTATTAATAAATATTCTTGGACAGGAGCAGTTACACAAAGAAAAAGAAAAGTACAGAATAAAATGACTAAGCCATGGGCTCACTAGAAGGGTGAGGCACCTCTCCCGTGCCAGAGTAATCCACTAAATCCTCGCAAGCCACTGCTGCACTATTTTGGGGATCAAAAACACCCACAGGGAAGCTGGATGACACCAAGGGGCCAATCCGCATACATAGGTTGATACCTTCCCAAACCCTCAATCTCAACAAAGGGGCCACCTCCTTTGTGCAGACGGACAGCCATATTAGCTTCAAGCGTGGCAACCTTCACTCGAAGGTTACCAGCTTGCCGCTCAACCGTTGTTTCCCGAACGTCTAAGCTGCCCAGTCTCCCTCTCAGCTCCACCACCTCAACTTCAGAGCGGTATTTTCTTCACCGTCTTGGAGAGACTGGGCAGTACTCTTGTCCCTATCCCTCTGGGCCTAGACGGCAACGGCATCAACGCTGCTCAAAAGCTCCATTAGCCGGAGAACCTCCCCCTCCAGCTCTTCAATCATCTCTACCACGCTTAACGCAAGCCCTTAGCCATGTCACCGGTTATTCTTTGATCCTGCAAAAGAAGCAAGAACCAAGGCCAATCTAACTAAGCCGATGAAGTCTAAAGAAAGAGATAAAAGGAATCTGCAAGAGAGTTTACTGTCAAGAACTTGCGCCCCTTTTTTTTCGGCGCGCTGCTGCGGTTCAAGGCTATGATGTGGGGCCTCCTCTGACAGGCCGACCGAGAGACTGAGTGGGGAGGCCACCTGTGCCAACTCTCCAGTGATCATGACAGCCTCATGGTCACCGGCTCCATCAGAAGGAACCTCCACTAAAACCGTATCAATAGTGCCTGTCACTAATCTGGGAGGCAAGTTATGGAGACGATTGTAGTGGACTAGCCCAAGAAGGGGTTCATGGCCCAAAAAGCTATAGCAGCCCATGTCCCATGATCAGTCAACGACAGCGTTGACCGGATGAGCACTCCAAATGGGCCAAGCGAAGCACGGAAAAAGCGTGACCTAGAGTAAAATCGGCCCATGCGCGTCTCCCCAAGCGTAACGGTCATCTGCCCTAATTTGTCGTACCTCCAAAGATGGGAATCGACTTTGTAACGGATGCCATCCAAAATCAAAGCGCATCCCCGAATGAAGGCTTTCAAATCAGCAAAACATCCTCAACGGTAACTCCGCGCGTGCGATCTCAGCAGAAGGAAGAGAATCCTCCTTCTGACCGTTATGGCCATGAATGACGTCCGCATTCACACAAAGAAGGTAACAACCATCTCAAAAGGCGGGCATCCAGCCACGCCACCCAATGAAGATGGTGAACATCTGCGACTATAAAAAGGCCATGGAGGCACATTCTAGAGACACGACCGAAAACATACAGAAAAAGCATAAGCAAAGCTCTTACGCTCTCACAAGCTCTCGAAGCTCTAAAGCTAGCCAAATTGCTCTAGCTCTTAGCTTCCAACTCCATCTCTAGTTACTAGTTCCCCGTGAATTGAGTAAATAAGGAGACTACTCAGCACGAGTGTTCCTCCGTCGATGCCACTCACCACGAGTGCACCTCAAATCCACATCCTCCAAATTCCTCATCCAGCACTCATCTCTACATTCTTCATTTGCCTTCTCAAATTGGAATGAATATTACCGATTTAGCGTCGAAAAATAAATAGGAATAGTCCCACGTATTTCTCGATTCCTCGTCTTTATTGTGGTGCGGATCTAAGACCAAGAAGACGGCAGATCGAAACCCTAAGAACTTTTTGACCCGAATCCCTCCACAATTTGGGTTCATAACGCATCAATCATTATCACTAATTTCACTAAACTTTAAAATAATGTGTAATTTTAAATCGTCTAGGTGGCAACATTGTTATATTAATATATTAATTAAAACATATGGATAATATTAGAGAGCTTCTCTTAACACTACCAAACCTTGAAATACCTATGCATCGCTATGAATTATTTGGGTTACTTGGAACTAAAATATTAGCATAATTCTAACATGCGGAATAAATGTATTTATAAAAGTTCAATTTAAAATGCCGGCATAGGTATTAGATAGCGACAGATCCGATAATCCATGGGCCGATCTAGAGATGTATCTGCCGAGAAAGAGCACCCTAGAAAGCAATAGCCCAAGAGGAGTTCTTTCATGTACTCGAGGTCAAAAGTAGCGAATCCAAATTCACCAACAGACATGGGCCGTGAGTCGCCTCTATCGCAGGAGCCCATAGGCGCTACTGAATAGCTCCCACTTATGACACTAGTTGACCGGGTTCGGCTTAATGCATAAGCCATGTGACGGCCGATGTGTGGTCCCCCTTGGGTCGTAGAGACGAGAATGCAGCGAATCACTATTGGGCGTGCCCCTGATCACTTGGCACGGTGTAACCCATTGGGGGAAGTACGCGAGACGAATTGCCTTCGCCCAAGGCTAGAACATAAAAGACGGCCCTGCAGGTACAGGCACTGCGTTGCCGTCAGAGGGACGCTTACGTTCCAAACGGCCCCCAGCTGTTTGTGTACCACCGAAGATGCTATATCAAGGCTGCACCCTCCAACTCCACAGGCCTCAACGTCCGGTGGCTCGAGAATAAAGAAACAACCAACTCAAAAGATCCAATAGCCCAACAACCTCGGGGTCCATGCGTCCATAAGTGACGAGGCCTAAACCGGAGAGGAGGGCGAACCGACTTTTGAGACGTGGAAAGAAAGCTAGAGCGGCATAACTCACACAGCTCCCGTGACAACAAGAGGCCCCTTGCCTTGGAAGAAGTCTCATGCAATGCTAGTAGGCACCTCACCGACCTAAAGAGGTGACTGTTCATATGATAACCCGAACCCTAAACTTCAAGCATGGTTCGGACCGTCCAAGCGGAAACCTCAAATTATAAAATCATTAAATGTCCATGATAGTATCAACATTTTTAATAACACATTCATCGTCTTAATTACACATCGATGCAAATATCCACCTAAAATACAACTACTCAATTTACGGGTCACAACCTGAAAATAAACTATTAAACCTCTACCAAAATACTTCTAATGTGTCTTCCACTACATGATAGCAACTAACATCCAGAATTCTATCTACTAGAAGTCCCGCAGTAAAAGTAGGATCGTCTACTAGTTTTATATAATCAACTAAATTTGGAGTCAATAAAATACAAAGGTGAGTCAAATGCCCAATAAATAATAATAAAACAAAAACATGTAACAATAATAAATATCTCGAATATACAATAAGTGATAGATACCAAAGCCACAGTAGTGATATAACATCCAACGGATAAATTTATTTGTGAATTAATATTTCATCGTATTTACGACTCAAAAGTAAAAGCAATGTGGGTCACCCTATATTCTCATATGACAAAGATTATAATATTTATTAATAATAGACAAAAATTTCTCAAATTCCAATATCAAAAGATAAATGAATTTTCGATCCGAACGCTGACATGAACGATCTAAATATCAGTGATGAACAAATAGTTTAGTTGAATCGAACCAATATCACAGAAACCGACATGGATCCTATCGAAGTCAACACATGGATTTCACTGAATTAGATTGTCATGGAATCCAACGCATGAATCCTACCAAGTACAACTTATGGATTCCATTGAATCCCAAAACTTATGAGGTGTCATCAAGAACAATGTATCACAAAGAAAACTCCTAAATCTTATCCCACCACTGTGAACTAAAGACCATATATATCCCCTAGTGGCTAATCGATACTCAAAGACTGTCAAACCAAATACAGACGTCCCAGTACAGAAACCAACACACATGTCTCACCATCGCGTATAGAGATCAATACAATCGTCTCACCAGCGTGGCCAAAAAAGACCAATCTAACGTCTCTAAGGTCAAACGATATCTCCCCGTGATCCGATACCACGCCTACGTGATACGCCACGCATTAGTAAGATCCCGGGCCACATGTCAGTTTTATCTCATCACCACCAAAATACGGATGATATCGGATGAGTGAAAACAGTAGTTAAACTAAGCGCTATACCTCAATATAATATATATTATATTTAATACATACATTTGTATAATAAATATATTTAATATAGTCATTCTAAATTCTCTAATAATATAACATATATATGTAATACATATATATTTATAAAAGAAATCCTTTTCCCTCTTCGTTGTTCTCCAGCTTCCCGAGTCTTCTTCACGTTTTCTTCCTTTTTTTTTTTTCCCTTTCCACATATATATATATATATATACACGTATTATATTTAATATATAAGTAAACCCCACTTATTCTCTCTCCTCGTTCTTTCCTCCTTCCCGATGCCTCTTTTTTTTTTTTTTTTTTCTTCTTTTTACTTTTTTTTTTCCTTTTTTCTTTCCCCCCCTTTTCTTCCTCCTCCTCCTTCCCGGCTCTGCCGTCGCCCTAATCTCCCTTCGCCCGACGGCTGTTCGGCGCTGCACAACGGCGCCAGGCAAAAACGCCGCCTGGTATGGTCGGTTCTCTCCACTATTAACGGCATTTTTCCGTAAAATCGTGCTACCTTCCCTATTCGATCGGTTTCTCTCTCTCTCTCTTCCTCACCCGTAAGCCATTGATAACAACAGAGATATTTGCAAACGGAGATAATAAGAGAAATACGGACTTGCAATGGAAGGAATAGGAAGTATCATTTGCAATCAGAGGAGATAGTGAAAGTATGTGGCTTCACTTGCCTGGAATTTGCTTCACGGCGGCACGACAGCTTCGACGATGATGTATCTGGCAACGGAAGCGGCGGCGACTGGCGACGGCAGCAATGTTGTACACCGCTGGTAATTGCTGATTTACTTCCTCTCCTTCACCTTCCGCTTTCACTGCTCTCTGTCTCTCTCTCTGCTCCCTTCCTCATTTGCCGCACCCCTCCTTCGATGAAAGGAAGGACGATTATATGGGCGAAGTTGCTGCGGTACAGACGGCGTGAGAGAGAGATTAGGGTTTGTTTGGGGAAGGTGAAAATGCCAGGGTGGGAAAGAGGGGAGGGATGGGGGAGGAGGAAACGAGAATGAGGGGTGAGGTGGCACAACAATATATATTATTTTTTTATATTTATTTACTATTTATTATTATTATTATTATTATTATTATTATTATTATAAAATTATTACTAGGTTGTTATAATTTAGTCATTATTATTACCAATATGGTTATACTATTAATTTAAATAATATATTTGAATATAAATTTATATCTTATATTAAAATAATTGATTAAAATCATATTTTTTAATTTACACTGAGAAGAGTTTTACCTTAAAAATATATCATGTTCTACGAAAATTAATTTGACTTAATTATGAAATATTGAACTCAAAAATATGTCCACGATTAATAGTTTTTTACCAATATTAACCTGAAATATCGAACTCGAAATACCAAGGTATTATAGTTCATGAAGGAGATCCGGTTGTCACCAATCAGGAAACCAAACTTAGAGCTCTATGTCCAAAATTTAAATCCAGTATCCTCCTAGATCACTTTTGGTGCTTTGCCAGACTCCCAATGCCTCGTTGGCACCCAACATAAAATAAACAGTAGGCTAGAATATCCTCAGGGATGGTAGAGTCCTCAACTCCTTGCATACGATGTTTCACACCAGAAAACGTCTCAACGTCAATGCTTAAATAGCTAATGCCTCAACGCAACAACGACATCGTTTAAAGATATCGAATAGGAGCGTCTCCTTAATGACCCTAACACATGCCATCACTGTAGGGTGCTGCGACGCGTGTATTTGCTGGCCTTGTCATGATATTCGATCCGACACCTCCCTGCGCAGCCTATTGACAACTCGTAGCTCAGATACTTAGAACAACGGGTCGGTCGAACAGTGCGGATAATGATGACTTGGCACGCTACTTTCTAAGATTGCAAACGGGCTACGTGCAGCACTAGCAGGCTCGAGGCCGATTAGACCAACACACATCCCAACAAAGCAGTCAGAATGAATCGCCGTGAGCTAAATCACAAAAAAATTGGGTTCTTAGTGGTCCAAAATGTCAGCCTGTTAGTGATCAAGCAGCATAAAACAATATGCAAGTGTTTCAATTATTCACATTATATAAGAATATTGGAGCCATACAATATGAAAATAAACAATACTCGATAGTTTCATTCATTAATTCATTTTAGAAAATACAAGCTTATAATAGCGAATATACGATTCCGAAGGAAATAAAAAGCACATGGAGCGGTGACCCGACTACATTTGTACAACCGACCTTCAGGACAAAAAATAAGAGAAAAGGTCACTTGTCGGCTACCGTAGTGCCCGAGTTGTCGTTAGAGCAAGAAGAGCATGCAAAAGTCCTCCCCTGCAAGAGCAAGGCACAAAGCATCTGTCTTTACTCGGGAGGCGACCACCAAAAACCGTTCACCAAAACCTGTCCGAGTCTCCTAGTCTATGCATCTTTGCAAGACCCAACACGGTAACGAAGGTCTAGGTTTGACGTGCACATATGGAAGTTCCTCGCCCAATAGTCTCTAGAGGGGTCCACCTAAGAGCCGCCGAAAGGCAGTGGTGCTCACCCAAAGGGGAAGAGGAATTACCCTCTCCCATCAGAAGTGCTAAGTCGTTGCTCCTTCAAAGCTATGCCAGAGAGGACCTCCCAACATAGCCAAGGAGAAGAGGAAATCAGCTACCAAAATCTGAACCTTGCTCAATGCGATATGAACCCAGTTCAAGCTGAGCTCAAAAGAGGATAACCAAGGTAGATTTCCTCAAACAGTAGCTTCAAGCACTGGAGAAAAGTCTTGTTGATCTTGGCTTATGGTTATGTAGGTTCCATGCCAGTTTCAAACTCTCACACCATTTGGCCAGTAAAAACGATTCGTGATGTGTGGCGTCAAGAGCCCTTTTATCTATAATCAGAGGAGGAGATTGACCCGTATTAAACAAAGGAGGTTGCACTTACGCCAAAACATGACCATCGGCGGAGAATCGCTGATGGTAGAGATTCAAATTGGCACCGAATCTAGCCAAACAGAGTAAAAATTTGTAGGATGCCTTGGAAAGAAAGTGTGCATAAATCTGCAAGTGACGTTCCATTAGGAGCATGCCAAGAGTTAAAATTTTAAACCTCTTAACATGGGGAGCTAGTGATAGGTTCGCAGCCTATGAGCTGCCCATAGATATGCCCGTCAAGAAAGAGCGCTCTAGAAAGCAGCAACCCATGAGGAATTCCTCACAACCCAAGGCCCATAAAATGCCGTGGAAGGGTCAAACATTACAACCCAAATCAGCTTAGCAAGATATGGGCCATGGTAGTCACCTACCGAACAGCCCACAGACA
>BSYO01000003.1:24680005-24774942 GCA_033239525.1 Nepenthes gracilis
TCGAGTTGTGTTTGATATACGTATTATGTGCATAGGACATGACAATATTACTATTCAGATTTGTAAACAAATAGTCTATAAATTACACTTTATAAATAGAGTTGAACATTACTTTCTTTTGCCACTCATGAATGATAGGTATAGTTCTTAATTGGGCTAATATATTAGAACATTTGAATATATTATTTTGTCAATGTATTACAATTGGTCAAAAAAAAAACAATAAATAATGAATTTTACAATAAATATACAAATTGGCTCAACTTAAGCTTTAACTGAATAACCAAAAACCTTAAACACTTCCGCCACTTTATAAAGCTCAATTTAAGCCTTAATTGAATCAAATATCTTAAAAATTTTTAGACCGGGTCACTTTTAAGCATTCAAAGGGCGCTTCATTTTGCCCCTAACCGACAATCATTAACATAGTAACCAAACTCTCATCGAATTGATGGATTGAGTCACCCCAATAGTCGCTCGCACGACCCATCATAGCCAAATAATCAACCTTCCGATTCGAACCTAAACCTTCACGACCCAATATTCCACTCCTCACCATAAGCTGTACTTATCATACAGGGTATTCGATCAATTTCTCACCCAAAATGACCCAAAACACCTCTCCTTATAACATTCTCTCCGATACCACTTCTGTCATGACTCAGGATCTCAAATGTTGGTCGATAATAATAATAATCCCTAATAATATAAAATCATTACATCAATAATGACAACTCCGATCCTAGGGTGACAATCCGTACACATATAGGGCCAACATAATAAACCCACATAAGATCTCATCGGATTTAAATTTGGACAAATATAATATACGACATGCTTTCAAAATTTTGTAAGGGAGGTATCCAAATATAACAACTCATCAATATAAAGTAATAACTCCTATATATCCCATATATGGATTAAGCCCCTCATCCAGCCAAAGGCAAAACCATAGCATACCCCCTGTGAGGTTTCGGATTTAAAAACTTGATAATAACGAGGTGATTAGCATGCTAATAATCAATACTAGACCTATGGAACGAATAAGGATGGGTATCGGAAGAAAAATCGAGGAAAGATTGGATTTGTGCTGCCGAAGCACTGCCAACAGGCTTGCGCCTGCACGGCTCGAGCGCATTTTCCAGTAGCTCCCCTGCCCGCTGTCTGCTCGAGCAGATATTTCAGAACCATGCCCGCCCGCTGGCCGCTCGAGCAGCACTCGAGCGGAAAAACCAGAAGCAGGGCCGCTCGCTTCCCGCTCGAGCGCAAGACTCGTGGCGAGCCCGCTCGCTGCCCGCTCAAACCGCGCTCGAGCGGTGGCACCGTATAAATACGCGTTCGGCCTTCTCCCCCATCATTTTCCGCACGGTTTACGATTTTTAGAGAGAGAGAGAGGAGCGACTCTAGAGAGAGAAGAAGGGAGAACGTGGCCCGGGAGTCCAAATCAGTCCGAGAGCCAGTTATTAAAGTGAAAGTACGCGTCGAGGCAAGTGTTCTCATACCCACTAACTTTCCTCTTTCGTTGATTTTTGTTTATTATTGGGTATTATCGTCTTGATACCCATACGTAGCTTAGAAAATGTAGTACCGGTGTCTTGAGACCATGGATGGTATGGTTTGTTTGTTGATTTGCTCACCGATTCGTCCGGTAGAGCTTCGTAAAACCCTAACCCATGAGATTTTGGGGTTTTCCCATTTCCCGTCTGTGAATCGTTAAATTGACTTCAAAATGTGAATCCCCACGTCCCTATTGTGTGTATATGTTGGCCGCGCGAGAAATCTAGCACATTATGACCCATTCGCGGCCTCCGAGTCCTCTAAGTTACTGTTCATCCGTGAATAAATTGTGAAATTGCATGTTTTGCTTCTATCTAAATGTGATGAGACTCATGTTATGTGTTGATGTGAAAGTGTAAAGTCTCGAAATGTATAATCGTGCATCGGAAGCATGAGAAAGTGTCCCGAGAGCTTCTAAGGTGGTGGTTGTCCACCGGAGGTAAGGAAACTCAAACTCCTTGTGAACTTGAACTAAAATGTGATAAAAGTTAATTCCAAAGAATGAATAAAAGTCAAGTAAGTAAATGGAGGGAGACCCACTAGGTATGTTGTGGTGAACATGATCTTCCGGATGGAGACATGTGATGGGAATGGGGTTTCCCAGTTGTAAATGATTCTGTTGAGTAGTGGGTCCTCCCTCCCGAAAAGTTGAACCTTGAAACTAGGACCATGGTTGATAGGGGTGGTGTCCTCTAGCTTGCCACGTGCGTCATGGTGGGAACCCAAGGAACACTTCGGCCACCCTTGGGGGTGGGTGATGTTCATAGCACGTTTTAGGATACTACAGTGGAAGAACGAGGATTGCCCTGGTCCCCGGGAGTGTGGGGCGTGTCGATTGAACATTACATAGCGAGATGTAGTCGTTCGTGAATTGTTGCATGGATGCAAACAGGGTCGAAAGTGTCAGACCTAAAATGTAGCTTGGCTTTAGAATGTGTAGCTAACACATTCCTTTCCCTCGCCTCTCTCGCTTCGTTGGCTAGTGCGATCTATCTGGCTCCAAGGTCCGCAAAGATAAATGTTAAAAAGGAAATGAATAAAGTGAATCGGACAATCATAAGTATTCTCCTCCCTCTCGCGTTCCCTTATATTGTTCCTATGCTTTGTTCTTCTTCTCAGCTATTTTTACCGTTATCTGTTGTTTGTTAGTGGTGTATGATTTCATTTGTTGGGTTTTATACTCACCCTTGCCTTATATTTTTTAGATGAGAGCGCATTGATGCCTGACGAGGCCGAGTAGATCATAGAAGCTCCATAGATAGCTGTTTTGGCGTGCAGGGCTCAGGATTCGAACTCAGACTGATTAGATGTATGATAGGGATCTTTTTGGGTTTTGGCTTTTGTATCTGATAAAACTTGTATGGAGATACCCTATGCTAGTAGTTGATGGATGACATGTGTATGTATCAGTCCGCTGTGTTTTGTGGTATTTATATGCTTCCGTAGGTCTTGCCTTGTGATGAGTTCGGGGTCCCTAGTTGGCATCCTTCTTTGCCGGTGTCATCTGGATCACGTCGCCGGAGCCACCTTGGTTGTCGTGGCGTTTAGTTCCTGTGTTATTGTCATGGGACTTTATGGATTTTCTTTTCAATTTTTTTGGATTATTGTGCAGGGTTGTATTTCAGGTATTTGTATTTTGAAAATGTCCAACTTACAAACGGAACTCTGCCCAATTTTCTGTAGAAAATTATTAATGTTATCTTGCCAAGCGGTTATTATTTTTCTAACGAAGGTTATTCGATGGGAATAATCTGGTCCATCACAGTTGGTATCAGAGAAGGGATGCCTTAGGATGGATCTAAAGTTACGCGGAAGCCTAGGGTAGTGTAGGTTGGGATCAAATGAGTGATCATAGGGTGACCTACTTGAATATATGTTCTCTTAATCGCGCATGTGTTTAGTATGTTTAAGGAAATCGTAGTAAGGGTTTAACCTTTGACTCAATCTGTTATTATTTCCTTTTCAGTGAGGATTTCTAAAGTTGACCATGCCGCCCAGACGTCGGAGTATGTCAAGAGATGATCCACCTCGGGACCGAGAGGCAGAATATCTTAATTTGTTGGGACGTCTTACCAATCTCATAGAGAACATGGAGCAGCGAAACCTTACTCCTGTTCCTGTTCCGCCTCCTGATAATCCGGGGACATCCATTTATGACCGCTTCGTTTAAGAGCGGGTGCCAGCGTTTCTGGGGGAGCCCGACCCGATGAAGGCCGATTCATGGCTTGAGAGCTTGAAGAGAGTTTTTGCTGTGATTAGATGCCCCGAGGAGGATCAAGCATTGTACACGTCTTACCGGCTGCAGGGTGAGGCGCATCACTGGTGGTTAATGAAGAAAAGAGCTCTTGGGGTATCGGAAACCGAAATTACTTGAAAAATATTTGAGGATGCATTCCTCGAGAAGTACTTCCCTCATAGCCTCCGTGTTCAGAAAGAGGAGGAGTTCTTCAGGCTAAGGCAAGACAACCAATCTGTGGCAGAATATAATGCTAAGTTTTCAGAGTTGTCTCGATTTGCCCCATTCCTGGTGGATGATGAGGAGAGAAGGGCTAGGAAGTTCTTGTTTGGCTTGCGGGATGATATGCGTAGCACTTGGCGACCCACAAATTGACTACTTATACTGAAGTTCTAGATCGGGCGTTGATCTATGAGCAAAAACATGCCAAAGAGGAGTATTTCAAGAAGAGGTCGTCGAGTAAAAGTGGATCAAGTATTGGTTCCGAGGCTAGTTTAGGAATCACACTATTAAACCCAAGAGCCTTACTACCTGTCACAACAGGTGACATTTTATACCTTAAACTAATGCCTTAGAGCCTTTATTCAAAATATCGAACCTTTTCACCATCCGTCCATGGATAAGGACATTCCTAAATCTTGCGTTTAAGCCAACCATATAGAAACATGCTCCCGAGAGTCTCACCGACACAAGGCATTCATCTCTAAAGCTTCCACGAGCACACAGGACGCTATCTCTTAATCCTTGAGACTCTTGATGTTTTCCACGCCAACCAACCAAGGTCGACTTCACTTCCCATCTAACTTGGGTAACACGTCATATCTTCTACTCGACATGGGGGTCACCGCAGAGCAATCTCAAGTCTCGAAATTCATGTCTTCAACCTCAATATGACTTGGGGCTACCCAAATGCCCATACACTTAATCATTTTCAAAACGATTTATAAATTGTTATCCTAGGACTTGATATACCCAAAATTAATTCCCGTCATACCAATCTCGAGCCAATGGCTCCACCCTATTCCTTGCACTTGCTAGGTTGACCAGGTAACCCTTCTTAACAAATTATTAACCTAAGGACTTCAATCCACTGCTGGTCAAACTTAAACCTCAAGCCAAGATTAGTTAATCTAGGCCCTGAATCAACATTGATCAATTCAGGAACCCAAATAATACTGATCAAATCACAACACTAAGGTGTCTCTACACGCCATTCTCCTCTCAATCTTACAACCAGCCACTAATATTAGTAGTTTTCGTCTAAGAGCCACTACTAATATTTCCTTGAGACTGAGGCATTTTGTATTAAGCCACTCCTTGGACACTAGTTAGGACGCATAAACTAGTCAATTGAACCAAATCATCGCTTTTAACTTAGCGCTCACCTAAGTTATTGGGTCTAGGATAACCAAAACTACCCAAACTAACTTAGTCATCACACGCCTTTATTTACTTATTTGATCAATCTTAATATAATCTAAGTTTCCGCATACGATTCAGATCAAACCTAAGGCATCTCTTTTTCTCTGATACCAAGTGTGATGGACCGGTTTATTTTTCTTAAATAACCCTCCGTCAATAAACACATCATTAATGTCCAAAATTAATATTGTAAAATTTTCACAGAAAATTAGGCAGAATTTCTTTTGTAAATTGTAAATTAGACGTTTGCCAAAATACAAACACCTGTAAATAATCCTGTACAATAATCCACAATATTTATCAATAAACCACAGGATCTCATAGCCACCACAACACCTCCGGTGGCACCGACATCATAACTCAGGTACGATGTCGGCCTAGAAAGGATGCCAACTAAAAGAAACCCAAATAATAACCACAATAAGTAACCTGCGGAAGCATGAAACCATAATACACAAGAAACTAAACTGTTCATCCACATCCACATACACATACATAACATAATATATAAATGGGATTCACCAAATACAATACAAATCCCTGTTCCATACGTAATCAAACTAAGTCTTCAAGCTTCGCACAGGAAATCAGGTCGCCTATCTCGCCTCTACAGCTTACTCAGTCTCGTCGAGCATCTCATCATTCTCATCTGAAAGGAGAGACAACAAACGTGAGCTAAAAAGCCCAGCAAGTGTAAACATACATCACTATCAGAGGACAGATAAACAATAGAAACAATGGGTTGCATATTAACATTAGATACGTTTTTATACACTTTTATTATTTTCATTAATCTTTGCGGACCATGGCCAGTAGGTCGTACTAGCAACGATACGAGAGAATGAGGAAAGGATCATGATACTCCACATGATCTAAGGCCGTGAGGGCTTATTCTTAGACCCAGCCGGGGGGTCATCTACATATCATGCCTGTAGACGGGCCCGATAATCGTCCCATTTCCTCGGGGTACCAGGGCAGTTCCTCGTTCTTCCACAATAGTATCCTAAGGCGTGACACGGACATCATCCGCTTACACAAGCGACCAGAATACGCGGCTAAAGTATTCTTCCGGTTTCCACCGAGATGGACGTGTCAAACCAGAGAATACTACCCAATGAACATAAGTCCATGGTCCTAGTTTCATGATTCTATTTCCATTTTCATTTGAGGGAGAGTCCACCATATCCAATTTACCATATCTCCCGCCATTTGGGAGGTTCCATCATTCACATATCACATTGTGTACTTTCCTCCGATTACTTGCTCGGTTCTTACATTTCTTTGGAACTTGGCATTTTTCACAATTCAATTTATATGCATGATTATCAAAATTCATGAGAGGGATTGAAATTCCTTACCATCGATGAGCCAATCACATTGGGGTCCTCCGGAGCCAAATGCACGTTAGTCATAACTTTCATAACAATGGAACGAGGGTAAAATATGCAATTTATCTATTTATTTCATATGAACAATAACAGGGATCGTTTAACACTTTCGGACGCCGCGAACGGGTTGATTCTTGTGAATTCGGATGCCCGGTCAATATGTATGCATATTTGGGACGTGGTGATTCATATTTTGAGATCAATTTAAGATAATACAAAGGTGAAAGCATGCAAATTTATTTGTTCACCTCGGGTGAACAGTGTCAGGAGGCATTTAAAGGTCTCGGACGCCGTGAACGGGTCAATTCTTGTGAATTTGGACGTCCGGTCGATATATATATATATTTGGGACATGGTGATTCATATTGTGAGGTCAAATTAACATAATTTGAAGGGGAAAATAGTGAACCCGAATCTGGGCGTGGGTTAGGGTTTGGTGGTACCGAAACAAGTGAATCGGACAACGAATCGGACAAATAACTACATATTCATCAATCATTAATCATAAGCTATACGATTTTCATGATTTGGGTAGGTATTGCAACGATAATACCGGATGAAGAACGAGTAAAAATCACAAGATAACAAATAGTGAGTATGAGAACACTTGCATCGACGCGCTCTACATTTTCTCCAACTAGCTCGAGCTCGGAATCGGACCCGAAGGCTTCCATTTTCCCTTTTTCTCCTTCGCGAGCTCTTCCTCTCACCGGGCTCCCACGGGTGCTGCCACCACTCCACCGCGACGCCCAGTCGGCCACGGCCTTGCACGGTCGTCTCCAGCCACCGCCGACGCGGCCAAGCCTCCAGCGCCGCTCGCCCCCGCTCTCTCTCTTTCTCTCCCTCGCCAAGCCCTCGCCCTCACGCCTCTCTCTCCATTTCTGCCTTCTGCTCACACACACTCACACGTTACACACACACACTCACACTCACACGTTACACACACACACACACACACATTATATATATATATATATATATCTATTTTTCTTAAATCACAAAAAACCCAAAATCGATATTTAGGCGGCCGAAGGGGCTCACTTCAGACGCCGACCTATCAGATCCAAATATTCTTTAAAATTTTTATAATATTTAATTAATTTTTCTCAAACCCGATTTACCCAAAATTACCGAAAATAATAATTAATCTCAATTTAATCGGATAAAATATTTCGGGATGTTACACACGGCTATATCGGCCGTGAATTAAGCTAGCAGGTCAACGCCACTCATATACTTTATCTCCCATGAATTAGAAACTTGCTCACTATATTTTATCACTGGAGGCTTTGAATACAATCTCAAATTTTAATTATATATTAGGACGTTCTAATATATTATTCCGTTAATTTCGTATGATGGCTTTCATTAAAATACACAGTGGAATAGGTCAACTATAACAAAACTCACTTTTTCGCCGAGACTAAGCCTTCACATCGGGAGTAGTACCAAATATCTCATACCTCGGATCACATATAATAACCCATCGGGTCTGAACTGTGATGGTCCTGTAGTGACCCCACCATCGACTGTATGCGTGTGGACCAACGCACGGCCGATTCATGATTCCACAACATACGAAAACACAAATATACATATATATTGTCTGGGTGTCCAAAAATTCTCTAAATCATGAATACCAGTATAAAATCATCGAAAGACCGGTAAACCTTACATGCATATACACAATAAATATATGAGCCATATAAAAATAACATGTATGTAAAAGAAAATCTCCAAATAGTATCCAAACATTATCAGACACAAAATTAGACCAATAATAGGGTTAGAGTATACTTTCCTTAACTTCATACTCCGTAAATCTAAAGAAGGGATGCAGCGAAACACCCAAATTGGACATTTTTCTCTCCTATCAACGCGCTTTCTCTCTCTACCACCACAATTTCTCCATCTACCCGCACCGCGCCACTTCGACTGCGATCGCCGCTGCCTTACCCGTGAGCCTCCGCCACCTTCGCCTCCTCTCGCGGCCGCCGTCCTTCCCTCGAGAGCTTTCTCTCTCCTTGCCGCATACACGGCCGCCGCTGCAACCCCTCTCTGTAGAACCCTCTATCGTGTGCACCACTGCCGTGCCGCCTACCACCTCCATGCTGATCTGTCACATCCGCGCCGATTTGCCATTGCCTCGCTGATCTCCTTTGTTTGGTCAATGCGAAACCCTCGCCACAACCCCTCTCTCCTGCGTGAGCTCGTCTCGTTGCCTACGACGGTTGCCGCCGACCACTTGCGCATAGCCTCCTCCGTGCACACCTTGAATGACCGCCGAGTCCACCTCTCTCATCCTCTTCCTTGTCCTCCTTCTTTCCTCTTCTTCTCCTTCATGTCTGTGCCAAAACGGAACGAGGGGGCGTCCAGCGCGAAGCCTCCTCCAACGCCCACGGGGCCGTTGGATTCGAAATCCAACGGCCCCCTTTTTTTTAAAAAAAATATTATAAAATTTAAAAATAAAAAATATTAAAATTTATATTTTTATAATCAAAATATGAAAAAATATTAAAAAAATAAAAAATATTTTTTTTATTATAATTTTGGTAATTGATTTTTCAATCTAACGGTTCAAACAAAGCGTTGGACGCCCCCCGAATCCTGCCAAAACCCTCCTCTCTCTCTCTTCCTCTTTCTCTTCCTTTCCCCTTTATTTTTTCTTCTTATTTCCTTTTTTTTTTCTTCCGCCGCACACTTCTCCTTCCCCCTTTATTATTATTATTATTATTATTATTATTATTATTATTATTATTATTATTATTATTATTATTATTATTTTTTATTTTATTTTTTATTTTTAAAATCTAAATCAATATTTGAACGATAATACGAGCACATCTCGGATGCCAACCCAACTAACCAAAATATTATTCAAAATTTTTTATAATATTTAATTAATTTTACCACATCCAAATTATAAAAAATCACAATTAATATTAAAATTATACAAATGAAATTCGAAATATTATAGGAAGGACCACCCACGATGGCACAATCGGCCCTAAACAACAACTGCCATTAATAAATTTTACAATTGTATACACAGTTCAGCGAATCCTTTTAGAACAAGTTTTCCATCGCTGTTGGAAAAAGAGGAACTAGAAAATTCAAAATCTTCCTATTGTAACAAGACCACCATCACCATAATCTCAATATTTTTTTGACAGATAATTAAATGGTCCTTCGTATATGTCAAGTTGTTCTTGTAGAGCAGCACACTGTTTTCGCTGCAGATTTGTTGGGGATGGGGGCGGACAGAGTTCTCGTTATACGGAGCATAGGGTTTATTCCAAATTTGATATATTGACATCAAATATATCAAATAATATATATTAATATCGAATAATTTTAGTATTAATTATTATGTATATAAATTGCATATTGTATGCAAACTATAATTGTACCATTTGTCATTCTCATATAATTTTTTAAAATTATAATAGATGTTATTCTCATCTTAATTTATAAAATAAAAATATTAATATATAAATTATAAATAAAAATTAATATAAATAATATAAATATATTAGTAAGTATTATACTAATATTAATTATTATACTATAAGAGAATAAAGAGAAAGAGTAGAGTTTGTGTGTGAGTGGTGTGGAGAAGGGATATTTATAATTCTTTTAATTTATTTTTTTAATAAAGGAGGCAAACGGTTCTGCTTCCCCCTTCCTCCCTCCTACATGGCCGTTGAAGCATTTGGCCATGTGACCGTTGCCATATTGTCTGTGTGTGGTGTGGGAAAGGGGTATTTATAATTTTTTTAATTTATTTTATTTTAAATAAAGGGGGCAACGGTCCTCTTTCCCTCTCCCCCTACATAGCCGTTGCTATATATATATATAGGCTGCAGTTTGATATGGTCTGATGTGTTAAAATGTATTATATACGATTCAATACTATTTATCATGGGCTGTACTAGACACTATTAGAATATAGTTATTTTTGTGTGGGCCCATATCTAATTGACAGGCCGTTCATAAGTTCGGACGAACACTCATATCTGTATAATACTAAAGTGAGTAGCCGGAGGATAACTAGCTATTTGGGCCAAAAGGCGATCAGCGAGACTGCCTAATCGAATGAAGACTAGCGGGACTACTGATACTGAAGGGTTACTCGGTGCGATGCAAAGGGCAATCGGACTGCTAAGTCCGAAAGGCGACCAGATTACCTAATCCAAAGGACGACCGAATTATCTAATCCAAGAGGAGACTAGACCTTGAGTTTGAAAGAAAATCGAATTGCTTATATTGGAAGATGATCGGCTGTCGGTCCCAACAACATACAATAAAAAAACACGCAAAACTCCGTTTAAGGTTTATAAAAGTGAGTACGATTAAAAGAGAAAGATTACTTCTAAAATTAGAGACTAGTGAGCACTGTTAATGAAAACAAATGAAGAAAAGAGAGAGAGAAGTAAAAAGAAGGTTTTTCTTACTCTGGAGATTTCTTCTATATTCACTACTATTCAGGTCCATTTGATATAAGGAGTTGAATTCTTATATTTTGATATTTGTATAACCAATTTTATATAGTAAAACTTATGAACGTATAGTTTCGTGATTTTTTTCTCTTATTCAAAAGAAAATTTTTCACGTAAAATTATTTATATCTTGTCTTTTTTTTTGTAATTTTTATTTATTCATTGTATATTGTTGTCGTTGCCATTTCATATTTTCCTATTAATTTATCTACACCGACGACGGTATATCCCAACAGACACAGCATAGTTAGCATGTGTATTTCAAGTATGGTATAAGAGCCATGAGATCCCAACAACACTGCTACAATAGAGCTATACTATAATGTCTAATTTTAAACTTATAATTTATAATATCATTATTATATGTATTGAATTAATTTTAAAAATAATTATATAATAAAAATTTAAGAAAAAATAAATTCATACTCGTGCGAGTTTGAAATAGTGGAGATGCACTTGATAGGTGCCCCTAAAGGTCCTCATGTGTATTTTAGATAAAATAGATGATGGCTGATGTGTGTCTATTATAATGTTCATATGCAGTTATGGCAAAATATTAGTCTATGAATTGTGTATAATGTAGCTCTCATTCACCCTTGATGTTTTGAGTGAAGTCTGATGTGTATCTGTTTGGTATTTGTCGGTCGATTGTGTATGTATAGGCCTTCACCATTTGTCAAATAATTTCATGTGAGAAAAAGAAAAGAGAGAGAGAAGCAGAAGAGGAAAATAACAAGAAAGGGAAGGAGATTTTGGATCTTTATTGAGTTTGATCTATCAATTTAAATATTAAAAGGTAATCATTTTCAAATCTATTTTATCTATTTTGAAATTCTTTAATTTTTAGTTATATTTCTTGTTTTGTATGTAACCATTTATAATCTATTTTAATTATTGTCGTATTCATGTATGTTTCATTGACATTTTTAAATTTTGTTTAGTTTTATCAAAGGTTTAAAAATTTTATTCATTTTTCACAAAATAAGTAAATATTTTAAATATTATATTAGTATATAAAAATATTTGTGATAAAAAGTAATAAATCTTGTACATTTAGCTTTATATATTGATAATCTATGAAAATTCTTTGTCAAATTCTATATTAATTTGACATCAGTCTGTATTTTTTGACATAGTAAAAAATTTTATATTTATATTTTTCTCACAGAATAAAAAAATTTTAAATATTTATTATAGAATCCTCTATTTATTATATTTTTTGAGACCCATTATAATAAATTAATAAAATAATATATTCAAATGTTCTCATCTATTAGCTTGTTTGAAGACTATACCTATCATTTATGGGTGATAAAAAAAAGTGTTTAACCCCGTCTATGAGGAGTAGTTTATAAATGGCTCGCTTATGAGTCCAAATAATAGTATTCCGATCTAAAATTATCAAAAATATATATAAGTAATCTCAAAGTTGGTTTTTTGGCCAATAGTTCTTAGATTTTATATGATTTAATTTTTAAAATTTTATCTATTTCATATTTTATGTTTTAAAATAACTTGGCCTTTTGAAATTTGAAAGTTTTGATACGATATTTAAGTTTACCTGATTTTATATATTTTAGACTTTTAAAAATTATATGATTTAGACTTTGAATGATTTTGTACAATTTATTTGATTTAATATTCAAATATGAGTTATGACTTTGCATACAAAATTATGAATTCAGCTGTAAATTTAGAATAATTGATATATCAGATTCTACATCTATTTATGATTTTTTTGTTCTTCAATCTATTTTATAAATATGTAAATTTGTATATCATTTAAACATACTTGCTATATTTTTAGACTCATAATTTACTATATTTTTTAATACTTTCATATTAGAAGGTTATTGATTACTTATAAGATTTGATAGAAGATATTTAAGATTTTTTTTTTTGGGTTCATTTATATTTGCTTTTGAGATTTTAGTTGAGACTTGTGTTGAGATATTTGTATATTTTGATTCATTGTGGTCTGTACTATTTAAATGTATTGTATTAGTTAAAATTTTAGTACAAATTTTATATTGTGATGATCGAATATCAATGGATATTTTTCCTTATAAGTATGTTAGACTAAGTAGGCTACTTAATTAATTGTAGGCCGGATAGGTTTATTCATCTGGGTTTTTTTTCACCGTGGATTAAAAATATTTTGCAGTCTTGGCTTTGGATTTGTTAGTTCAACCATTATTTTGGTTATTTAGATTTTAGTCATTTGCAAAAACATAAAAAAATTTATTTGGATTAATTTATTATTATTTATATATTTGCTAGTGTTGGGATCATGACATGTACAATTATGAATTATATATTAGAGACCTATGAACTAGAAGCATACATGATAAAGGAAGGTGAATGAAATTGATATGATAATTGTAATTAATTTTTTTTCAAGCAATATATTATTTATAAATAAGATAAACGTTGTTCCAAATATTTATAAGTTATCTAAATAGAATGAAAAAGAAATCTTAATTAATGGGAAGAGCTTGGTAACTTAAAATTATATAACAATATTGCCACCTAGACATTTTAAAATTATACGTTATTATTTCAAGGTTTGGTAACTTAATCATAGAGTAATCATATAGTGGGTTTTTGTTAGGCATTTTTCTCCCCTTTAGTAAAAACTATTTATTTGCTTTTGATATGAAAAAGTTTGAATAAAATTGAAGATTGTAATGTAATAATTTATTAATTTAATATTAAAATAAAGCTAGAGGAAATTAAGAGCACTCATATACTCACTAACATATTTTTACTATTATGCTTGATCTGAACATGAGCAAAAACTTCAGTAAAAATAAAATAAAATCAGTGAGCACTGTTATGCTTTTGAACATTAAAGATAACAAGATAATTACGAACCTATGGATTATTTCCTGTTCAATCAAAGGGAAAACTGTTTTTCTTTATATATTCGCTAAATAATATCTAAAGTAAATAAACGAATAATTCTTATAAAAGATAAAATGTCGAAATTGGAGACAAATTTGAGGTGATCAAATTGAATAAGACACCTATTTTGTTATCTGATTCTGTTTGTTGAGATAGTAAAAAAAATAAAATAAGATGACCATAATAGAATAATAATAAAAATATTAGAATGTAAAAATTCTGTCTGAGTTCTATATAATGCCATCCAACAATATATTTCGATATATATCGGATAATATTTACAAAATCAACTGACATTTTAATCAATGATAGGAACAAAGATAGTGCCTAATAGTTTTTTTTTTTTTTTATCAAGTCTACATGCCGGATTAGTGAAAGGGATTGAGCCAGCTGGTGAATGAATCGGCCGTTCAAAACAAGTCAGTTGATTTCATAATTTGAAAACATAGACCTATCTCAGTTATCGTTTACAAACTCACCTTTTATTTTTTAAGAAGATGAAAAAAAAAGGGTAAGAAGCATCTAGGATGCAAATATTCCTTGACCCCCAAATCAACCACACGGTGTCACGGTCTCACTCAATATGCAGCAGAAATCGACCACAAACTATATGCCTCTGTAAATTGCTTGAGTCACTCTTCCCCTAACAAGCATTTGTTCAGTTTTGTATTCAGTAAGCATACTATAAACTCGGTATTGATGAAAACAGCAACAGCTGCAGCAATGTAGTTTACTCCTCCAATCTCCTGAAATCTGGTGGACTCATTTGTTTTCTTTACATGGATTGAAAAAAATTAGAGTTCTGTCAATGGAAAATTGTCAGAGATGACAAGGGGAAAGGGGGTGGTTGTTCGGGTATGTCATGTTTCAACAAGTCCGTCTGAAAATATTATGAAGTCAGAAAGTGGCACGCCATCGGGTAGCAACGTAATGGCAAACACACACATGGGCTATTCGGCCAACTCAACACAAATTTAAGCATCCAACCAGTGAATATTTCTGCATCGTGTGCATGATATTTACAACCACATAGAAGCAGTAAACTGACAGCAGGATTATGCTTCTCTGAAGAAGGTCCAAATATAAAATAAGAAAAATGGTCGCAAGCTTTCTGAATCATTTGCAGTTTCAATGACAATTGGAACTTCATAATATAAACAACTTCCAGCATGTAATATTCTTGTCAACTCAGTGCATTGCTTTCGACATGATTCTGTATTCTTGTTCGTTGGTAGAGTTAATGAGGACGACACAAACTAAATCTCATCATGAAGAGGTGGCAACACGATCACACCAGACACCATGCACAAAGAAACAATGAAAGAAAGTGGGAATAGTCAGTTGTACCTCAAGAACCGTGGATTACAGTATTAAGAGGAGAACTTCAAAACTAATTTTTCTGGATGCAGAGAGTGAGTGAGAGAGACAGAGAGAAGCTCCTAACCTTTAGGATTGTCGCCACACCAGAGTTGAATCCAATAGATCAAAAAAATTAACGAAGTCTGTTATTAAATCCGAGTCAGCTTCCTCTCTTTCAGTACTACCATTATCGGTGGTGCCCTCGAAAGAAATATCAAATTGTGCAGAATTATAAGAGTTAATCTCTTCCTCGTTATAATCGTCTTCATAATACCCTCCATTCCCATCCATCAAGTAGTAGGCAGAGCACACTTCATAATTCGTGTCCGTATCATCCATTAAATTATAGCAAGCGTCATCTTCATCGTTCCCGTCCATGTCCATATCATCATTAGTAGAATCCTTTTTGCCAGCACGCATAAAATAGAGATCGAGTCCTTCCTCACGCTTTCCAAAATAAAAAAATAAAAAATTTTGGCCACAAGCTATCTGCTGACAGAGTATTGAGATTCTTGATTACACCAAATGGCCCATTAAAGGTAGACCGCCACCTTAAAACTTTCAAAATTCTTCATGTATTTAGCAGGCATCTCATTTGTTCTCTCAGGATGATAATCCTAATCAGTAAGTTCAGACAAAAAAGGTTGGTTTCTACTTTTCTTCGTGAGCTCCTTCAGATATCTGTTGATTTTTAGAGGAAATTCAACTTGAATAACTCGAATCATTGCTGGCTTTAGATCATTTTGCTCTTCTACAATAAAATGCATAAGAGATGATGAATAATCACCCTATTGCATGTCAGCCAGATTCAAAATGGTTTCCACGGCATTGGACGAGTGGCTTTCATTTTCCTACTTGCACATCAACTCATATTTTGGCTACCACGGCCACAGGCAGTTTGCCTTAGCTCCGAGCTCAGATTGATCTCCGAAATACAATGACCTCAATTTCACAGCAAAGATATGACAATTATTCACACCCTCCATCAAATGAGAAGTGATATTTTTTCCTTCTCTATCAGCCTAACCTTCTGAATTGTGAAATGTCATTGACTTTTTCATAGCCTAAATGCATATAACTGCATCTTGAAATACTCCTTTGGAACTTGTTGTGACACGAAATCAATGCAAGGACAAACCAATGGCATTTCTGTGTGTATATACTACACAGAAATATACTGCTATTCATACCATACATAATATCTATGACCGTCATCCTTTCTCACGTACAGAATTACAATCTTCATATACACACATTTTTATATATATAGACACACCTAAAATATACATCCATATATATATATATAGATATATGAGTACACAAACAGTATATAAATATACTAAGTGCACGTATATAAATACTCATGCTGTTAGCTGTACACATGTAATACTTACACAACTTACATATAGTATACATACACACCCAACCATCTTACACATAATAATAATAATAATAATAATTATTATTATTATTATTTACATCTTTATACGATTTCTTCACTCTCGATTCCCAAATCCATCCCTCACTGCCCACAGCTGAAATTCCCGATGTAGCATGAAGACCTATTTTCCTGATTCTACCATTATAATGATTTCCATAGAAATCTTCATATATATCACATAATCAACAGCACCGACGAAATTTGAGAGAGAGGAGGAGCAGGTTTATCAAAACAAAGGAAGATTTAGTTGGAGTGAAGAGGGCTCTGTCTACGATTACAGCAGAAAAGTGAAAGTTACTTGCAAACAGAGTAATTAGGAGAGTCACCTGCCTTTTGGAAGCCTCGGTACAAAATAGAGTAGTGAAAAACACGACACACTAGCTCACCAAATCTTTGACAGTGGTACTGACAACAGCCTTTGAAATCCCTAGCGGCAAAGCTTTGCCACCCATGATTTTCTTCACTCACCCTCCTTTTATTTCTCACTCTCGCCTTCCTACTCCTTGATTCCTTACCGCAAGGGAGCTTAAATAGACTCATGGAGAGGAAAATTTGGAGGGAAATTTTGTTATGAAAACAAAATCGTTTAGTTGGCAGACAGTTGTGGCGAACGGAATTTGTTAGAGTAATGAATTGTTGACGCATTTGGCAGAGAGAGATGAGGAGGGTTTTGTTTCGGAAGCTTCGAGTGGGAGAACATGAGAGCGAGAGACTGAGGGAGAGGATGAAAATGTAAGAGGGTTCGAGACAGTTATTCTTTTTATTTTTCATTATTATTTTTTTTTTATTATAATATTATTACTAATATAGTTATACTACTAATTTAAATAATATCTCATAATATAATATTTATATCTAATATTAAAATAGTTAATTAAAATCAGATTTTCTAATTTGCATAGAAAAGGATTTACTTCAAGAATATGCCTCAATTCTCCCAAAATCAATTTGAGCGACTATGCAATATAAATTTTAAAAGGATTTTTTTCTTTTCAATGTAAATATTTTTCACAATTAATAATTTTCATTGATTTTAGCATAAAATAGCCAACACAAAATACTGGAATACTACAAATTCACCCCTTAAAAAAAAATTTATCCGCAAAATATAGCTCATAATCCACAAATAACAATACGTCTAACAACCACGTTTGTGACGGCTCGAGTCCTAATCATTCACCTCAATTGGACTGTTCATGCGGAAACCACAAGCATAATTTATATATATATATATATTTATTTATTTATTTATATACCCATGATCATCTCAACATTCTTCAACTATAACTTGACAGCTTCGTCATATATAAAGCAATATCCACAAAAAGTAAACTAATAAAAATAATAAGTTGCAGCCTAAAAGAAAGCACCTAATCCTCGATCAATCTATATCTATTTCTCAGCAATGAAATGATATCTAATGGCCTTCAAAACCTCCTTCTCTTCCTAAATATCCCGCTAAGACAAATAATATCAAATCAGTCTGGAGCTAAAAAATACAATAGCAAGTCTTATTATCTTGAACAAGTGATAATAACCAAGAATGTATAATAAATAATAAATATCTTGAACATCAAAAATATATAAACTATAACAGAAAAGTAAAAATCTAACTCTATCCAAGAAACTATAATCCATCATAATCACGATACAAAAGTAAAAGCAAGATGAGACACTCTAAACCCTAATGTCGCAAAGATAATAAGATTTACTAATAACGGATGGAATCCCTCCGAATCTAAAATAAACGATGAACGGGATCCCTTTGTCCAAATATCAGTGTAAATAACATGAATGTCGAATAACAAAATCCATCATGGATTTCTTTGAATCCGAATCTCATTGAAACCGACACAAGGATTCTACAACGACAACTCGTGAATTTTATTGAATTCCAAACTCATGATGTATCATTAATAGCAAAATATCACAAAATATCTCCAGGACCTTATTTTGCCACCATGAACCAAAGGTCACGTATATTCCCCAACAGTTGGGTACTTGCACGAAATACCTAATGCTCGTAAATTTGGCATGCAACTAAATTTATGGCCCACTGAGACTCTACCTGACAAAGTACAAATATCTAACCAACACACATAACATTCCCCCAATAAAGTATGGAACTACACATAATGTCCACCCAATAAAGTACAAAATCACATAATGTCCGCCCAACAAAGTACTCATATCAATTCCAATATTTTCTGTTATGATATCCCTCAATACCACACCATATAATGGTCACGTTCTTATAATCATCTCTTAACACGAAGTAAACTATCACATCACCACTAGGCTACAGATATCAGTATTTAACAACTATCAACTACATTACTATGTTTGTCACGAACCCGAATCAAATAGGTCAATTTAAATAATTATTTATAATTTCTAAAATTTAAAATCACAAATAATACTAAATCCCAAGAATTCGGGTGTGACAAACCAAAATATACAACTCAATAAAATTAAATCCACACAGAACCTCATCGGGCAACCGTCCGGATAAAATAAATATGACCTACTTTACAATAATCGTAAGAGAGGTAACAAATCGACCAAAATCATAATCAAATATAACATGACATAACATCTAAAATATTTTCAAAATATAACATTGGGCCTATACCTGGTCAATTCCATAATCCAAACACATTAAATACCAACTTAAGCCATATTAAAATCAAACTCACCAAATCGGATGAATGGCTAACAAATCACGTCCATACTTCTACAACGCATCCAAACCTTCTACTTTGAATGGACAAAATAGAAAACGTGAGTCAAGCGCTCAACAAATATCATATTTAAATAAAAAGAATCCAATAAATCAGAGGGAATGATCTAATGGATGACAATCCAACCAATTAACAAAATAAATTTAAATCGCCGATAAAATAAATCTAATAAAAATCATAGATCCAAAATTCAAATTTCAATAGTAGTCTCGTACTCAAAGCAAATATCCAAATCCAAAACAAAAATCCATATTCCGAAAAGAGTCCTCATCGAGACGTGTATATATATATATTAATATATATATAAACAAAACAGAGGTGATCCGGACCAATTCTAAAGCCAATGTCCAATTCGAGTTCAAGTCCAAGTCTAAATCTAATGCCCGATCAGCTAGTGATCTAAGTCAAAATCGATAGCGTCTTGTCAAACCAAAGTAGTGATTTGGAGATATTTCAAAGATCCAAATCAAAACATATAATCAAAATCATTATACGAGACATACCAAAGCTCAGCTATGGACAAAATCGGCTAAACCCAAATCAAGGTCCAAAAATCTATATTCAAATCAAAGTCCAATACCAATCAACGCAAAAATACAAATTATGCACCAAAATTTGGGTTCTGATTATTTAAAGACCAACTTGAGGAATGGTTATACATAATCCCAATAATCTTAGGCCAAAATCCATGTACTCTGTACCCATAGATAAGATTGCTTACTATGTTTTGCCACCTGTGACTTTAGGTGTAATCCTCAAACTTGTCGAATATATTAGGATGTTTGACTATATTTTAAGGTCAAGTCAAATTATCCAAATAGAAAAGGTCACTACTCCAAATTTATCTCCCTGTCGAGAGTAACCATAACCCGGCACATGCATGTAACTGCACGGCCTATGCAAAGTTTTATATTCATTTTTTATACTAATATAAAAATATACAATATTTTATAAATTCTTCGAGTTTTTAGAAAAATATTAAACCATCGAAAAATCATAAAATTCAGAAAAAAACCCTAAATCATCTAATGAATTACACATGTATGTCCAAAATAAATTAAACAGAAGTACAAAATACATCCATGTTAGTAAAAATTTCAAACAGTATCCAAAATACATCAGATATTAAATTAGACCAAAGAAAGGGTTTACAGATACTTGTCTTGTTCTCATACTTTGTAGATCTAAAAAAAGAATATTCCGAAACACCCAAACAGCATCGTTTGTCTCACTGTCGACGCATCCTCTTGTGGCTACGCCCCTTTATCTCTCCCCTAGCAACTTCTACTGCACGCCACTGCCACCCACGCCGTCGCAGGTCACTGGCAGCCACCGTCACCGCCGATTTTGCCTCCGGTCCGGCCATCATCCTTCTCCGGTGAGCCTCTCTCTCCTCGCCGCACTAAGCCCACACCTCACCCGCGTTCTCTTCTCCTCTCAGGCGACTCCTCTACTGGGCTTTCGATGCCGTGGCAAGTGTCAACTTGACCACCCCTCTGAACGGCCGCCCGGCCTCCCCCAGTGCCACCACGCCGATGATACTAATGCTGTCGACAACCATCATCGACTTCCTCGACAGTCACAACACTGTGCCACTCAACCACCGCCAATCAAACTTCTAGCTGCCAACAACCACCGGCATCGTGCCATCCTCACTGCACATCGTCGGCCGCGAACCGCCTCTTCCTTCCTCTCCTCTCCTTCCTTCTCTTCTCCGCGCCAAAACCCTCCCCTTTTTTCTCACTCCCCGATCCTTCTCATCCTTATCTCTGCTTTTTTTTTCTTTTTTAAGTATTTATATATATTATTATTATTACTTTAAATTTTCTTTTATCCCAAAATCCAAACCGATATTCGGCGCACATCAAGCCCAACCCGACTAATCCAAATATCCTTCCAAAATTTCAATATTTAATTAATTTCACAATAAATTATCCAAAATCACAATCAATATTAAATTAATCCGAATAAAAATCTGGAGACAAACTGGCAAAGGAAGCAGTCGGTGAGCTCGTCGAAAGAACGGATAGAGTTCGGCCAAAAGCCATGGAACAAGAGTCTCGCGTCCCGCTTGAGCGTCAGGGGGAGACACTGGCATATGACTGCTTCGCTTACTCCATGGAAAGATAGAAACGTACGGAAGTAGTCCAGGTGGTTTATCGGCTCCATACACCCATCGTATGCGTCCAGCGTGGGCATTTTGAACTTGAGGGGGAGTGGATGTGTTCAGATGTCCGAGGCGAACGGCGACCTCCACAGGTCGAGTGCCTGTCGCCCGAGTTCCCCCTTGAATACATTGTTCCATATCTTGTCCATTTTTTCCTCTATTCGAGGGGTGGATCCGTTCCTCTTCGTGTTGACGAAATTTCAGAGCTCGAAGGTTTCCTGTGGGTGTGTGGGTCGCGGCAGTTGCCAAAGCACGGTGGTCACGTGCTGCGCAAGCCCTCTCCTCTAGTGTGGGCCTCCCGTAGTTGCGGGGTTCGTTTGCTCTGTGCTTTCCTTGACCCATCCCGCTTGGGAGGCTCCTAGCCATCATTTGGACCCTCCCCGAGGCCACCCGAGCCTGTGCCGCCAAGCTTGGTTGTTTTCGCTCTGAGGCCTCCACGTGGAGGATGACGCCCGGGGTGCCGAGGAGGAGCTCCGCCCACTCGTGCTCCTCGGCGAGCACAGTGCCTCAAAGCATCTACTTCATGTCATCTACATCGACATCCAACTTGCGTCGTCAGTTCGGCTCATTGCTCTCCGCATCGGCATAAATAACCACGGAGGGTCGCCACATGGCAAAAGATCTCTCATTCGTGCGCTAGCCAGGCTTTAGTGTTGACCGTGTTCCCAGTGTAAGAATGAGCGTTGAGTGTCGTTCCCGTAGACAAGCGCAATGATCGTCCCAGGGAGTCGGGGTTCTCATGCAGATTAGGAAGCCTTCGGATACCTTGTCTGGGTCGGATCACAAACAAGTTCGGTCTCCGCGTCTCTCAACCTGGGCCCTGCGTACCACAAATTACAAACAAGAGGTCAGAGGACGGCGGAATATCTTGTCCACCGTAAAACATTCCTTCGCTTCAAGTCAAAAATTTTTCCAAATGGATGGATAGATGAAGGCATGGAAGTAAATGTGACAGAAAAGACGAATGCAATGATGCAAGGAGTGAGTGGGTGTTCGAATGAGGCTTTGCTCCTTCACTCGCACTACAATGAGTGGCCCACTAGGGTTGTCGAATACAGGCAACGAACGGACGGAAGAGAGCTGGTTCTTGTCCTCCAATTCTTTTTTACAAGGGTGAACGGATCACTCTCTTGATCTCAAGTCACCATATTTTTCTCTTTGAGATGAGACTCGAAGGAAGGATCGATCGAAAAAAGGTCCTCTTCTCTGCTAAGGGAGGAGATACTTCAACAAGTGGCTCCCCGAGATTTAGAGTTCACGCTGCCACATGCCTGAGTGGGAGGGAGTTCTTTTCCAATGTTCAAAGTCGATGTCTGAGGACGCACTTGAAATCTACCTAGGTTACACAATTATCAAGCACTCCAACTATTCGAAACCAACAAGAATATTGGAGCTAAGCAAAATGAAGACAAACAATACTCAAAAATTTTCATTTATCAATTCATTTTACAAAAATAGCGAATGTACAACACAAAAGGAAATGAAAGTACATAAGACATTGTCCCGACATTGACGAACCAACTGGCCCCCGAGTGACCGAAAGGAGGAAGTGTGTCAACCCAACCAAACTATAGCCGCTCGGGTCCCGAGTCTCCGTAAGATTTGCCGCAATGACAATGGCTAAAGTTTGGTATAAAAAAAAAAAAAAGAGGTGGGCTCCCACTCAAGCAGCCCTATTATAGGACAAACCCCTGATAGCAATGGAAGTTAAGGAGGCAAGCATCTCCCCTGCTCGAGAATAGAGACGCCTCCTCTTTAGAATTACATCAAAGGGGACTATCCAACATTGGCAGGAAGAGAGCAGACAACACACATATACATACCATACTTTATTTACAACCCACAAACATAAATATATACACAAAGTATACAACAGTATACACACATATATTCAAATATGTATGTACGTACAATACACATGCACATATGCGTGCACGCACATATATATATATATGTGCAGTATTAATTACAATATACTACTATTCATACCATAATTAATATTTATAGCCCACATACATATATATATATATAAACAAAGTACACAACTGTATATACACAAATATATATGAGTATGTATAAAAGTGTGTGCATGATTGTGTGCTACCCATGTATGAGTGTATATAAACTGGCAGTGCATGTGCATTGGCAGTATGTATGAGTGTATATAAATTGCCAATGTGGTCCTTATCAGCTTAATCGACATTCCAAACTTTGAAATTGCAAAACATTATTTTGTGTTGTATTCAATTGATGTATGTGTGTGATTTGGTATTCTACAGTCAAGGTAAAGGAAATTATATAAAAATATTATGGTATTAATGAATATGAAATTTATGATACCGTAATGTAGTCGATAGTTATCCAATACTGATGTCTGTATCCTAATAGTGATGAGGTACTTCACTTCGTGTGGAGAGATGATTATAACCACGTGAACATCATATGGTGTGGCACTAAAGGATATTATGACGGAAGATGTTGGGTTTGATATGAGTGGTTCCATACTTTGTTTGGCAGAAATTATGAGTGATTTTGTACTTTATTTGGTGAACATTATGTATGATTTCGTACTTTGTTGGGCGGACATTATATGTGACTCTGTAATTTATTGGGCAGATGTTATATGTGTTAGTGAGACGTCTGTACTTTGTTATATAGAGTCTCAATAGACCATAGATTTAATCGCATACCAAATTTGCAAGCATTAGCTATTCCATGCAAGTACCCAGCTGTCGGGGGACATACACGACTGTGGTTCATGGTAGTAAAATAAGGTCCTATAGATATTTCGTGATATCTTGCTATTAATAATACTTTATGGGTTTGGGATTCAATAAAATCCATGAGTTGTGTCAGAGCATCCTTGTGTCGGTTTAATGAGATTGATTCAAAGAAATCCATGATCCATGTTGTTATTCGATATTCAAGTTATTCACATTGATATTTAGACCAAAGGAATCCCTATTTCATTCTTTATTTTAGATTCAGAGGGATTCCACCTGTTATTGATAAATCTTATTATATTTGCGACATGGAGGGCTAGGGTGAGTCATCTTGCTTTCATTTTTATGTCGTGATTACAAGGGGCGAGAATATTAATGATAGTTCATGGGTTTGGGATTCAGTAAAATCCATGAGTTACGGTATAGCATCCTTGTGTCAGTTTCAATGAGATTTAGATTCAAAGAAATCCATGATGTATGTTATTATTCGATATTCAGGTTATCCATACTAATATTTACACCAAGGAATCTCTATTTATTCTTTATTTTAGATTCAAAAGGATTCCACCTGCTATAGGTAAATCTTAATATCTTTGCGACATAAAGGTCTAACGTGACTCATCTTGCTTTTTACTTGTGTCGTGATTATGAGGGACCTATGATTTCGAATAGAGTTAGATTTTTACTTTTCTGTTGTGGTTTATGTATTTTTGATATTCAAGATATATATTATTTATTATGCGTTCTTGGTTGTTATCATTTGTTGAACATTTAATTCACTCTTGTGTTTTCTTAACTCCAGATTAAGTTGATATTATTTGTCTTAGTAGGATATTTAGGTAGAGATGGAGGATCAAGTGTTTTCTTTTAGGCTGCGACCGAGTTATTGTTTTCATTAGTTTACTTTTTGTGGATATTGCTCTATATATGACAAAGCTATCAAGTTATAGTTGAAGAGTGTTGAGATGATTATACATATATATATATATATATATATATAATTTTGTGGTTTCCACATGAGCAGTCAAGTTAACGTGAATGATTAGGACTCAAGAAGTCACAAACACGGCGGTTAGACATATTGTTATTTGAGGATTATGATCTATATTTTGTAAATGAAATTTTTTTAAGGGGGAGAACTTGTAGTACCCTAGTATTTTTGGTGGGTTGTTTCATGCTAAAATCAATAAAAATTATCAGCTGTGGAAAATATTTACATTGAGAAGATAAGTCCTTTTCAAATTAATATTTCATAGTCGGGCTCCAATTGATTTTCAGAAAATCTAGGCATATCCCTAAAGTGAATCCTTCTCTACACAAATTAGAAAATTTAATTTTAATCAGTTATTCTAATATTAGATATAAATATTATATTTAAATATATTATTTAAATTAGTAGTATAACTATATTAGTAATAATATTATAATAATAAAATAATATTATAATAATAATATAATAATAATAAAGGAAAAAAAAAACAATAAGAACTCTCTCGAACCCTCCCACATTTCCATCCGTCTCCCTTAGTCTCTCGCTCTCATCTTCTCTCTCTCGAAGCCTCCGAAACAAAACCCTCCACAGCTCTCTCTGTAAAACACCTCAACAATCCGTTACTCTAACAACTTCAGTTCACCACAACCGTCTGCCAACCAAACGATTTCATTTTCATAACAAAATTTCCCTCAAAATTTTCCCCTCCACAAGTCTATTTAAGCTCCTTCACAGTAAGGAATCAAAGAGGAGAAAGGCAAGAGTGAGAAACAAAAGGAGAGTGAGTGGAAAAAATCACAAGTGGCGGGCCTTTTATTAATATAGTGGAAAAAACCATTATATTAATATATTGATAAAATGTCTTTGAATTATGGGCTTTTTATTTCATGACAAATATTGAGACAAAAGAATATTTAGGCAATAATAGTGATTGTTAGCAAGATAAATTAGCTAACATTACTACGTGCAAGGTATTTGATTGAATTTAATTTTTTTATTTTAAGCTACTTATAGGAGGAAATCTAATGGTATTATATATTAACTTAATTTTGTATTCAATTCCTATCGATTCATTAATTGTGTTATTATTTCATTACCCATGACAGTTGAACACCCAAAAAATAAAAACCAATTCAGATGGTTTAGTATTCAAATGAGTCATACAAGTTCAAGTTCAGGTTGTAATTTAAAGTATTTTTCTTAAAGTAATACAGATTGATGAAACTCGGTGCATTCCGATAGTTAGAAAAATAATATTGTATAGATTTGTTCATAATTTTGTTCAAATGTATTAGAAAATTTTTTTTTTTTTGAATTATTATACAACAATTTTACTACTATTATATGACTATTACTTTTACATTTTTTATTAATATAAATTTAATATTTGTGTTAAAATTTCATCTATTAAAGTACATGATTTAGAGATAAAAATATATGCCTTTTATAACAATTATTTGCCACTAAATAGTTATTTTTTCATTTTAGGATATTATTAGTGATTCGTCTAGTGGGCATTAGATATTCATTCTAAAATTTTAGAAGGCAAATGAAGAATGCAGAGATGAGTGTTGGATGAGGAATTTGGAGGATGTGGATTTGAGATGCACTTGTGGTAAGTGGCTTTAATGGAAGAACACTTGTACTGAATGGTCTCATTGTTTACTCAGTTTGCAGTGAACTAATAACCAAAAATGGAGTCAGAAGCTGAGAGCGATTTAACTAGCTTTAGAGCTTGTGAGACCGTAAGAGTTTTGATTATACTTTTTATGTGTATTTTCGGTATTGTCTCTAGAATGTGCCTCTGGCCTTTTTATAGTCGCGGACGTTCACCACCTTCTTTAGGTGGTGTGGCTGGATGCCTGCCTTCTGAGAAGGTTGTTTGCCTTCTTTGTGTAGATGCGGGCGACATTCTTGGTCATAACGGTTAGAATGAGGAGTCCCTATCTTCTACTGCGATCGCGCACAGTGACCGTTGAGGACGTTTTGTTGATTTGAGAGCCTTTCTTTAGGGATACGCTCTGATTCTGAACGGCATCCGTTACGGAATCGATTCTCATTTTTGAAGGTGCAACAAATTAGGGCAAATGACCGTTGCGCTTGGGGAAACGTGCGTTGGCCGATTTTGATCTAGGTCACACTTATTCCGTGAAGGTGATTAAGCTAATTACTGAGTGAATTAGCTGTTCGAAACAGGTTAGTTGATTTCATAATTTGAAAATATAGACCTGTGTCAGGTATCATTTATAAACTCGTCTTTTTATTTTACAAATAGAAGATGAAAAAAGAAAAAAAAAACAACTAGGAGCATCCTATAAAATTGGTATGGATGAAAATAGCAGTAGCTACAATATACTTCTCCTATTTTCTCAAATCTAATGGAGTCATTTATTTTCTCTACATGGATCGAAAGAAATCAGAGTTCTGTCAATGGAAAGTTGTTAAAAATTACAGAGGAAAACTTCAAAATTAATTTTTCTGGATGCAAAAAGTGAGTGAGAGACAGAAAGAGAAGCATCTGAGAAGGTTGTTTGCCTTTTTTGTGTAGATGCGGGCGACATTCTTGGTCATAACGGTCAGAATGAGGAGTCCCTATCTTTTACTGCGATCACGTGCAGTGACCGTTGAGGATGTTTTGTTGATTTGAGAGCCTTTCTTCAGGGATACGCTCTGATTCTGAATGGTATCCGTTACGGAATCGATTCCCATTTTTGAAGGTGCAACAAATTATGGCAGATGACCGTTGCGCTTGGGGAAACGTGCGTTGGCCGATTTTGATCTGGGTCACACTTATTCCGTGCTTTGCTTGGCCCATTTAGAGTGCTCATCCGGTCAACACCATTGTTGACCGGTCATGGGATATGGGCCGCTAAGGCTTTTTGGGCCACAAACCCCTTCTTGGGCCAATCCACTACGCTCGTCCCATTACTAGGCCCCATATTAGTGAAAGTGATTAAGCTAATTACTGAGTGAATTAGCTGTTCGAAACAGGTTAGTTGATTTCATAATTGGAAAATATAGACCTGTGTCAGGTATCATTTATAAACTCGTCTTTTTATTTTACAAATAGAAGATGAAAAAAGAGAAAAAAAACAACTAGGAGCATCCTATAAAATTGGTATGGATGAAAATAGCAGTAGCTGCAATATACTTCTCCTATTTTCTCAAATCTGATGGAGTCATTTATTTTCTCTACATGGATCGAAAGAAATCAGAGTTCTATCAGTGGAAAGTTGTTAGAGATTACAGAGGAAAACTTTAAAATTAATTTTTCTGGATGCAAAGAGTGAGTGAGTGAGAGAGAGACAGAAAGAGAAGCATCTGACCTCGAGGAATGTCAATCCCATGGAGCTTAATTTTTCGATATCAAGTCCGTCTCAACACAAGAATTGATATCACTTTATCAAAAAAATTCATAAACTCTAATTCTAAATCTATATCATCTTCCTCACCTTCACTGCTAGTAGCAGTGTCATTGGAAGAAATATTAAATTGTGCCGAATTGTAAGAGTCGGTCTCTACTTCATTAAGATCCTCTATATAACCTCTTTTATCACTTTCCATCAAATTGTAGGTGGCGCACTTTGTATTATTCTTGCCCATGTCATCCATCAAATTATAGTAAGCATCTTCCTCATTATCTATGTCCAAATCCTTATCGTCGTCATCACTAGAATCCTTTTTATCACTCTGCATAAAATATGGATTGATTTCCTCTTTTTCTCGTTGTTAGAATAAAAGATGAAAAAGTTTGGCCACATATTATCGTTTAACACTATGTAATTAGGCTCGTAATTACACCAGATAGCCCATTGTAAGTGAACCACATCCTTAAAACTTTGAAGATCCTTCTTCATATACTTACGGGGCATCTCAGTCATCCTCCGATGATGATAATCTTTATCGGTAAGGTCGGTAATGTCAGACTGAGGAAGATAGTTTCCACTATTTTTCATTTGCTTCTTCAGCTTCCGGTCAATATTCGGAAGGAATTCGATTTCAGTGATGCGAACCATTTCTGACTCTAATTCTTCTTATTCTACTAAAATAACATGCGTAAGACGTGAAGAAAATTGAATCTATCGCATGCTAACTGGATTTAAAATATTTTTCACAGTACGGATGCTCTGCATCTCATTTCCTGCTTATATATCAATTCATATCTTTGGCCACCACGGCCACAAACAGTTTGTCTCAGTTCTGAGGGCAGATTCATCATCGAAATACAATAACCTGAGTTTTATAGCAAAGTCATGACAGTTATGTAAACCTTCCATAGAAAATGAGGCAATATTTTGTCCGTCATTGCGGCGAAGGAGGACGATCTTTCCTTCGTTATAAGCAGAACTTCCAGAACAGTGAGATGCTGTTGACCTTTTCACCTACAGCTTGAAATACTTTTTTCGCATTTATTGTTACACGAAAGCAATATAAGGAATACAATATTTCTTACTGCTTCAAATGTTTTTCAAAAATTCAAACGTAACAATTTTTTATACCAAGGAAGGAGACAGGCGTTCATAATATTTTTTTCCTAGGAAAAAAAACAGATTGAGTATGAGTTAGTGACGCTCAGATAGTGTTGAAGTTGAAATGACCTTCAACTGCTCCTCCATTCAAATAATTTAAGTTAAAAAATAAGAAAGAAGAAGAAAAAAAACAGAAGGAACGAATGTGAAGATGTTTTCACATGTATTTTGTAGACAAAAATTACCTCCTAAATTTATATATGTTGCGTCCCGGGTCCGCGGTTGCCGTACGGATTGGGGAGCCTTCGGATTCCTGAGCTAACGGTGGCGTCAGGAGTTGGGTCCGGTCTCCGTCTCTATGAACCTGGACCTACACAACACAAACAACAAACAAAAGGTCAGAGGCCGACGGGGGGATTGTCCCCCGTCGACACTCCGACGCTCAAGTCAGATATCTTCTGCAATAAACGGAGGAATGCATGCATAAGATGCGAGAATGAGGGGAGTGTGAGAGGGATGTGATTGGAGGCTTGAGCTCCATGAATGCGCCCGGCAGATGGGCGGCTTACCTGTATACTCGCAGAGGGTGACTTGGAGTGCGCCTGGTAGAGGGGCGGCTTATAGGTGCGCCCGCAGAGGGCGGCTTGGGGGTGCGCCCGGCAGAGGGGCGGCTTATAGGTGCGCTCGCAGAGGGCGGCTTGGAGGTGCGCCCGTGGAGGGCGGCTTTTAGATGTTCGTGGGCCTTGGTGATATTCGGAGATCTCCCGGAGTGCGCCAGAATGAGTGTGTGGCCTATTCGGCCCGAGTTGCGGTGGTGGGCCGATAAGTACCGGATTGCCCACTTGACCCGAGGATATTGTCTTGGGAGAGCTTCGTACTCGTGCGGAGGAACAACTGGGCGAGTGTTTTGTGCTCTACTAGCTGAGGACCTTCTCCTTCGTGCTGATGGGCGTCCATTGAGCACGCCTTCCTACCCCGATCTGCCGAAAGGCCTCGCGCTCCCCTTCGGGCGGAACTGCATTCCTCGTTCTGGTCGAGCACCGTCGACGGGAGCCTCGTTGGGCTCCATTGCTGGAGCAGATAAGCATCAGGGGACTCTGGGCTCCTGTAGCAGAGGGCTTAGTGCTCTCGTTTGACTAGATCTGGAGGACGGCGACCAGGCGCCGTTGGCAGGAGCGAGGATTTGCTCTCTATTCTGTTGAGAGCCTTGGGTTTCCAGTTTAGAGAGAGCTTTCGGGGCTCTGCCTCTGGGAGACCGTTGTCGTGGGAACATGCCATTATCTGAGGGGGGCCTCAGACTCTGTTTTCGGGTGAGAGCACGAGGAGGAAGGGTGGCCATAGTTGGGAGCTTTGAGCCGCCCTATTAGGGGAAAGAGTGGTTGTGCGCCACTATTGGCGAGCTCTATGCTTGATCTGGCGCGGATCTGCAGGGAAATTGCAGGACGCTGTTACTGGGAGAACGCCGCGTCCTGTTTCGCTGGTGACGGGCGCAGATGGAGAGATGGAGAGGACTTCGCGCCCTGCTCGGCTAATGTGCAGCTAGAAGGAACAGATTTCCCATGAGACCGAGCTTCGATTCAGGGACCTTGAGTCTCTATCTCGCCATGAATAGGGCGGTGCAGAGGAATGGCGGTTGTAGGGGACCGTACGTTTTGTTTGGGAAGGGATTCCGGGCACCACCATTGAGGGCTTCGAATCCTATGTGGACGGAGGCGGGAAAAGAGGACCAGGCGCCATTAACGGAACTTGGTGCTGCTCTACTTCACCGGTGAGTTTAGAATTAGGGCAGGGAGGTCAAGGCGCTGCATTTGAAGCTTTCGGGTTCTGATTAGCAAGAACAAAGGTAGGGCACCAGCTGCCATTTCCAGACTTTGCTTCCCTGTTTAGGGATTTGTTTTCTTCTCTGCCTTTTCCTCTCTCCTTTTTTGTGCCCGGCTGGTCCTTTTATTAAAAAAGGGGGTGAACATTTTCCCTCCAAGACGAGTCCAAAAACTCCTGCCAAAAGTAATCTTCTCGCCAAAAACGAAAATATTTCCCGCCTTTGCCTTGGGCCCTTCCTTTGGGCCGTTCTTTATGGGCCCTTATATTGGGACCCAACAATATATCATTTATTCGTTCATTTACTTAAATTATCTATAGGTTAAAAATATATTAATAAAAAAAAGAATATGAAGAAATTTTTACAAACACTTTCACAGAAGAAAATAAACTCCGAAGTTCTGCTTATAACGAAGGAAATATCGTCCTCCTTCGCCGCAATGACGGACAAAATATTGCCTCATTTTCTATGGAAGGTTTACATAACTGTCATGACTTTGCTATAAAACTCAGGTTATTGTATTTCGATGATGAATCTCGCCCTCTAGGCGAGACAACTGTTTGTGGCCGTGGTGGCCAAAGATATGAATTGATATATAAGGAAATGAGATGCGAGCATCAAATATCGTGAAAAATATTTTAAATTCAGTTAGCATGCGATAGATTCAATTTTCTTCACGTCTTACGCATGTTATTTTAGTAGAATAAGAAGAATTAGAGTCGAAATGGTTCGCATCAACAAATCGAATTCCTTAGAATAATATCGACTTAAGTCAAGAAGCAAATGAAAAATAGTGGAAACTATCTTCCTCATCGACATTACCGACCTTACCGATAAAGATTATCATCATCGGAGGATGATTTGAGATACCCAAGTAAGTATATGAAGAAGGATCTTCAAAGTTTTAAGGATGTGGTTCACTTACAATGGGCTATCTGGTGTAATTACGAGCCTAATTACATAGTGTTGAACGATAATATGTGGCCAAACTTTTTCATCTTTTATTCTAACAACGAGAAAAAGAGGAAATCAATCCATATTTTATGCAGAGTGATAAAAAGGATTCTAGTAATGACGACGATCGGGATATGGACATAGATAATGAGGAAGATGCTTACTATAATTTGATGGATGACATGGCAAGAATAATACAAAAGACGCCACCTCTGATTTGATGGAAAGTGATAAAGAGGTTATATAGAGGATCTTAATGAAGTAGAGACCGACTCTTACAATTCGGCACAATTTGATATTTCTTCAAATGACACTACTACTAGCAATGAAGGTGAGGAAGATGATATAGATTTAGAATTAGAGTTTATGAATTTTTTTGATAAAGTGATATCAATTCTTGTGTTGAGACGGACTTGATATCGAAAAATTAAGCTCCATGGGATTGACATTCCTCGAGGTCAGATGCTTCTCTTTATGTCTCTCTCTCACTCACTCTTTGCATCCAGAAAAATTAATTTTAAAGTTTTCCTCTGTAATCTCTAACAACTTTCCACCCATTAACTACGATTTCTTTCGATCCATAGTAGAGAGAAAATAAATGACTCCATCGATTTGAGAAAATAGGAGAAGTATATCATAGCTCTTTTGCTATTTTCATCCATACCAATTTTATAGGATGCTCCTAGTTGTTTTTTTCTCTTTTTTCATCTTCTATTTGTAAAATAAAAAAGACGAGTTTATAAATGATACCCGACACAGGTACATATTTTCCAATTATGAAATCAACTAACCTCGCTTTGACAACTAATTCACTCAAGAATTAGCTTAATCACTTTTTCACTAATATGGGGCCTAGTAATGGGACGGCGTAGTGGATTGGCCTAAGAAGGGGTTTGTGGCCAAAAAGCCTTAGCGGCCCATATCCTACGTGACCGGTCAACAATGGTGTCAACCGGATGAGCACTCTAAATGGGCAAGCAAAGCACGGAATAAGTGTGACCCGAGATCAAAATCGCCAACGACGCTTCCCAAGCGCAGAACTGGGTCATCCCGCCATAATTTGTTGCACCTTGAAAATGGGAATCGATTAAGAACGGATACCATTCAATCGAGCGTATCCTGAAGAAAGGCTCTCAAATCAACAAAACATCCTCAACGGTCACTGCACGCGATCGCAGTAAAAGATAGGGACTCCTCATTCTGACCGTTATGACCAAGAATGTCGCCCGCATCTACACAAAAAAGGCAAACAACCTTCTCAGAAAGCAGGCATCCAGCCACGCTACCTAAAGAAAGTGGTGAACGTCCGTGGCTATAAAAATCCATGGAGGCACTTTCTAGAGACACAACTGAAAATATACAGGAAAAGCATAACCAAAACTCTAACGGTCTCACAAGTTCCCGAAACACTGAAACTAGTCAAATCGCTCTAGCTGTCAACTTCTGACTCCATCTCTAGTTACTAATTCCCCACGAACTGAGTAAACAAAGAGATCACTCAACACGAGTGCTCCTCCGTCAAAGCCACTCAACACGAGTGCACCTCAAATCCACATCCTCTAAATTCCTTATCCAGCATTCATCTCTGCATTCTTCATTTGCCATCTCAAATCTTGGAAAAAATATTACTAACTTGAGCGTTAGAGAACAAATCGGGGAATGAGTCCCACCGTTTTCCTCTGATTCCTCGCCTTTATTGTGATATGTAGGATCTAAGACTAGGAAGACAGTGACCGGAATCCGAAAAACTTTTTGACCGAAATTTGCCCAAAATTTGGATCCAAGACACATCATTGGCGACGTCTGTGAAAACCGCTAACAAAATGCCCCTTTAGATCACCACCCAGAAATCAACGCCATATGTGAAAATGGTAAACACAAGAGCACAAGCTAGCGTTCTCGCCAAGGAAGTTATCTCCTCCGACCGCAACCACTGCGCCGGTAGTCGAGCCAGAAAGCAACTTCCTCCGATCTTCCTGGCTATGGCAGAACAGATGACTAAGATGTCACAAATACCCTAGACACTTGCGCAAGCCAGGTTAAAAAAAAGCAGGGGACTCGATCCTCATCGGCCCACACGCCTACCTCTAGGCGATAAGACCAAAGGAAAAAGAAGCCGGTCAATAGGAACTCCAAGCCAGGTAACTCACACAATATTGTGGCCTCTTGCGCCAAAAGCCATTCGGGGCTTGGGAGGAGGCTTAGGGGGAGACTAGGCCATGGGACTCTGAAGAAAAGTCCGAAAAGAAGAAACCCCAGCTACTCCCGGGATGAACAGAGGCCTCTCGTGCAAGAGGGAGCCTCTCACATCACCCGTCCAACCAGCGCAGCAGCCGTCCGGCGCGACGCCACAATGCTAAACGAACGAAGTTGACAATATACCTCAACTCCAAGAGATCCACAACCTCCTCGCGAGTGGAGAAGGTTCAAAAAATTTAGGACCGCATGTTCAAGGACGAAGACGACGAGTGCGTAGCCAACTTGAAGAGATTTCCATTCACCATGGAGATAATGCCGGCACTAGAACCTTACGACGAAAATATTGAACCCATCTATCATTTGGATTACTTCCGTACACCTCCGAGCTTAGGGCACGGAAGGAAGCATCCATCTGCGAGGGCTTCCCCTCACCTTGAAGGGGATGCTAGGATCGGAAAACACCATCAAAAGCTTCCAGGATCTCTTTGATCTCTTACTAGCTTAATACGCTTCTAGCCGTCGAGAAGAGAAGCAACCATGGCATCGACCCACGTGTGCAAAGGCCAAACGAGAGCTTGAGGAAGTTCTTAGGATGTTTTGCAGCGGAGGCAAGGAAGATCATCAAGCAGAGGCCAAACGAGAGCTTGAGGAAGTTCTTAGGACGTTTCGCAGCGGAGGCAAGGAAGATCCCAAACTCACCGAGCAAGGTAAAACTAATGAATTTCATTTCTACCCTAGCCCCTCGCGATTTCTTTAAACACTTAGCCCAAAAGAACCAACGGGTCTTCCAGGAGGCTAAGTCGATCGCAAGAGCCTACACGAGGAGGCCAATGAGGCAAAGCATCCAAAGCGAGCCACCCACCCACGCTTTGCCCCGACCAACGAAAAATGAAATAATGGGGGCACAGACAACCCTCGAAGAAAGTAGTTCAAGGTCGAACCACCCATGCAAGAGTTAAGGCCCGTCGACCCAACTCCACTGAACAACACATGGGCAAACATCTTATGCAGATCCATGGAAAAAAATTCATTAAGTGGCCAAAGCCATTGAAGAACATTGAATGAGGAGATCCAGTTAAGTACTGCGATTTTCATCGATCTCTGGGATACACCACTGAGGAATGTAAGACGTTGCAGTGAGAGATCAATGAGCTAATTCGCCGGGGTCATCTCAACAAATTCCTAATGAACCCTTGGCAGAGTTCCGACACCTCAGGTGGAGAAGAATCCGACTAGCCTCAGAATAGGGTCGCGGCCAGAGTGGTCAACATGGTGACCACCAAGCCATCCAAAGCCCACCAGATGAATCACCAAGAGAAACAAGTTGGACACAAAAACCAAGAGACACCTCAGGTGGAAAACGATCGACTAGCCTGGGAACGACTAGCCTCGGAGCAGGGTCGTGTCAGGAGTGGTCAACATGGTGACCACCAAGCCATCCAAAGCCCACCAGACGGATCACCAGGAGAAACAAGTTGGGCACAAAAATCAGGAGACGAATCACTAAACATTTAGTGACGAATTTTTATTATATCACTAAAATATTTCTTTAGTGACAAAAAATAACTCGTCACTAATAATATCCTATAATGATAAAATAATTGTCACTAAAATATATTTTTAATTTGTCACTAAATAATTATTTAGTGGCAAATAATTATCACAAAAGGTATAAAATTTTATCTCTAAATTATATACTTTAATAAATAAAATTTAAACACAAATATTAAATTTATATTAATAAAAAATATACAAGTGATATTCATATAATAGAATTAAAATTGTCTTATAATAATTCCAAAAAAAATTTCTAATACATTTGAACAAAATTATGAACAAATCTATACAATATTGGTCTTCCAACTTTCGGAATGCACCTAGTTTTATCAATATGTATTACTTTATAAAAATTTAAGAAAATAATATTAGTATAATTTTATCTTGCTAACAACCACCATCATTGCCTAAACACTCATTTGTCTCAATATTTGTCATAAAATAAAAGGCCCATCATTTAAAGACATCTTAGCAATATATTAATGTAATGGTTTCCTCAAAATCAGAACAAATGGCCTTTGTGACGGTTCCTTTCCCTAACTTACCTGTATAAATATCTTTAAAAAAGAGTGAATATCGAGTAAATGAAAAGGAGAAATAGATTGGGACTCACCGCGATATTGACGATTGTTAACAAGTGTAGATAATATGATTACATCACCTATTGCTCCTTTGCCAATCTACATAAAGAGTTTACATCAATGAAAAAACATAACTAAACAGTATATGTCAATAGATGAATGGCCGATAAAATATGAGGATATGTAATCGGTGATTTATTTTTCAATTGGTGCAATAAACCAAAATAACAAGAAGCCAAGGTGATAACACCCCCAAAACACTACATCTAGTACCATCATTAGTAAAAAATAACAAAGCCATCAACAGATGACATTAAAAGCATAACCACAGTAATACCATCAACCAAAAGCACAGCATCAGCAATCTTCTCCCGCTTCTCTGGCTGCTATAACTAGCAGCACACAACAGCAACAGCTAGAATCAAGCGCTATATCATGTTATCGGTGAATCTTATTTTAGCCTTTGAGGCTTTGAACATTCAACAAAATGTAGGACATGAATAGCATATCAATGCATACTTGTATAGGAGCAGTAACATATAGATCTGATTCAGTAGGATCTTCATTTTCATGAGAATGACAAGAGGAAAATATAAGTTTTCAATGTGCTGTAGAAAAAAATTCAATGAAGAATAGAACTGCGGGCTGATTTGTGAGGCGAGAGAAATAAAATATATTTGGAATATGACAACCTCTCTCTAACCCCATAGGCTAAAGTGTGTTTGGCAGCAGTAGACAGCTATGTTAGGCATTTTCTACCAAACAGATGGCACACATTTAGAGGCAAAAAAAAAAAAGGCTAAAAGGAGCCCTGTGCTTTATACCTAAACACACCATAAAACATAAGTTAGAGATCAGACAAGGTTCCAAATGCATCTTTTATTTTTTCTTTCAATATATCCAATATTAATATATATTATCTAATATATCTAATACTAATATGACTATAACAAATACTAATTTTTCATTTATGCTCCATAGTTAACAATAAGAAAGGAACTAATGGTGATGGGAACCCATAATATATAATACCATTAGATTTCTGCCAATGTGTAGCTTAAAATAAAAAAAGTGAATAAAATCAAGTACCTTGCATGTGTGATGTTAGCTGTTTCATCTTACCAACGACCATAATTGTTGTCCAAGCACTCATTTGTCTCAATATCTACCATAAAATAAAAAGACCATCATTCAGAAGTATCTATATTGATGATTATATATTAATAAAAATATAAAGCTTAGCATCTCTCTGGATACTAAACAGTAGTCAAGCAAACAGCAGGGTCAGTGGTTTCCTCAAAGCCAGAACAAATGGCCTTTGTAATAGTTTCTTTCTCCAACTTCCCTATATAGATATCTTTTAAGAAGAACGAATATCGAGTAAATTAAAATGGAGATATAGATTAGGGGTCATCGCTGTATTGGCGATTGTTAACGATAAATGTAGGCAGCAAGGTTACATTTCCTCTTACTCCTTTGCCAATCTAAATAAAGAGTTTGCATCAACGAAAAAACATGATTCAACGGTAATAATGTCAATAGGTGAAAAATGTAGAATATGCATGAACTAAGTAAAAGACACTGGAGATTGATTTCATCTACACCCCGAAAATGCAAAACAAAAAATAACATGTAGCAACATGTGGTGCAATGAAGCAACTAAATGCCATGTTCACCTCTTTTTCAAATGTAAATACTTACAGCTGATCCGGAACAAGGTATGCTTTAGAGAAGGTTGTTAATGGCCTTAGGTTGAACGGGAGTCAGAGACTAGTTTTCTATTTTACTGTTGGGAATTTTCACTCCCTCACAAGTAAAGGATGGATTTGACTTTCAATAACTCATCAAATAATTCATTTAGCTTAGAGAACTTGCAACTTGCAGTTTCATCGCCTTGGCACAAGTCATGAATAGATTGCTTCTAACATAAATTCTTGGACCATTATTTCTGTTCAAGTAGTTGCTAAAATTCTATCCACAACTAAAGTGCAGTATCAATATAAACTACATTGCTTTTGATATCTGAACTTGTTATATTTTGAAGGCATGGTAATTCAGAATACCTAAATAGCTGTACATTAATCTACCTATAACATTTACTGTACAAGTAATCTCAGCAACATGCTATCACAGGCTTATAAACAAATTAACAAAAATGTAACCGCCTAATATAGAAGTAATGCAAGGTAGGATTTCAGTCAACCTGATGCTCCTTTGATATTCCTAACTTTCAGATGAAATTTGTGAAGTGTCATTTGATTCTTTTATTGATGTCATTTCCGTTTTGGATGTCACCCCCCAAAAAGGAAAACAGGCAAGTGCGAAAGAGCAATATTAGGAAATGAAGTTCAGACCTCTTGAAGTATATAAGTATATAATGAAAATGGGATATTCCCAAAACAAAGGATCTCTTCTTGTTTCTTCCCTTTAAAAATTGGATATTGGACAATGATTTGCAGCTTCCTTCATTGATGATGTAATTCTCTGTCGTGAACATGACTTGAGAAAAGCTGAAATTGAGCTCCATAAAATCCTCTATTAGTATATATGTAGATGGATGAGATATTACAAGTTCAAAAGATGACTCCAGATTCTCTCTCTGACATGATTTGAGAAAATAATAACAATTCGTAACATTCTTTCCTTAAATTCTGAAACAAAACTGAAAACTAGTGAATAGTTCTGAACTTGCCTTTTCTCGGTATTCTTTTCATTTCTATTAGAACCCAAAACGATCCACCGTAAGACTCAGTTTCAGATTGTAACTCCAACATTTTACTAATATATTTCACATATCTACAAACTATTATCAAAAATAGGTTGGTCCGGACATTGGTTGTTGGTAGGATTGTATTATCCGTAACTTTTACAGATAGATTTATTTGTCATCTAAAGTCCAATTGCAGGAAAAGATAGGTGATCTAAGATTTCAATGGACACAATGACATATTAAGATAGGCATTTCATGACAGAACAGGGTTTCTTCTAGCCAAGTGACATGCACAACATCAGATTTTGATTTATAAACAATAATATCTAAGAAGCAGGGACTTATATGCTGCAGCAGCTTCTCATTTGGCAGTTCACTCATTTCATAGCAGAAAATATATCGTCCTTGAGATTATAGACATGCGCACACTTAATACTTCTAATTGGAGCTTGCGCCAAGGATAAAGATATTTACGTATTCTTTATCACCTTTATTCATCAATTTTATAATCTATTAAACATAATAATTGTTAAAAGACATTAACAAGTATTAAAATTCATTAATAAGTATTAAAATTTAGTAAGTATTAATAAAGTGCATCAAACTATCTAGTAGTTATTAGAATTTACTTACTCTGCATTCAAGTCACTCTAAAAAATCAACATCCCAAGCTTGATTGATGTTTTCATACTCTCTGCTCATCATCAAAGATTGGGGTTCATTATGTTAATAGGTGGTGCATTAAAGTACATACCATAATCTTCAGTACAATTGTAGAAGCATGATACAAAACACAAAATTGTAGACTGACACAAGCCAATTTAAATGACAGAGCAGTTTCTTAGAATAATGAAACCACAAAGCTTAACTCGGTTAAGCTCAGCATCACATTTCAGAAACACAGGTCAACCTAGAGGCAATTGCACAAATTAATTCATGGTTCATTAAGCACTAAAAGCTAAATAAATCTATAGAATAACGTGAACAATCTCCTTCGTAGTAGAAATAAATCTATAGAATTTACAAAGCTGGATACAACAGGATAACAAATTATATAGTAGAATTTACTGCGGTATCACGTTACGGTAGTCTATTATTATCATGTATGCATATGCCAAAATCAAAATTGAAGCCAAAATCAAAATTGAAGCCAAAACCAAAGTTTCATCAGAAATTAAAGTAATGTAAAACAGAGAGTGAGAAGAGAGATACCAAAACAAAAGATCCATGCGATGCGAGATGGACGATTCAATAAAAGATCTATTGATAGTAAGGCAATTGATTCTATCGAAAAATAGAAACAAGCACCAAGAGATTGAAGAAGAAACCGATTTGTTGAGTGTTTTGTTGATCGGAGAGTTGAGCGATCGATTAGGAGGAGGGAGAAAATGAGGGTTTCATTGATTGGAAGCCAAAGGAGAGAGGCTAGCAGTAGTGAAGAGGCGTAGGAGTGAGAAGAATAAAAAGATGGGAGGCGCGTTTAGTGAGAAGCGAAAATTAGAAATTAGCGGGTTTAGTTGAAAAGCTGAGGGCCAATATGCTTTTTGTTTTAATTTTAAAATTTTAGACTCTTTACTTAATAATTAGTGACGAGATTTAGTATTTGCTACTATAGCATATATATATATTAACAATTAATAATGATAAATTTATTATTATTACTAAATTTGTGCTATAATAGATTACTCTTTTTTTGTAATAATATCTTTTAAATTCAGAGATAGAGTCAATTAATAAGCAACCTTATCAATCTTTTTTATATTCTCAAACTGTCTAATTAATCTCAATTTTGATTTTTCCTGAAGCCGAAATATATTTCAAGCAAAATATTAATATATTTTCTTTTGTTAAGTATAACTATATGGTTATAAAAATCATTCATGAACCGACATTGGAGAATACAATAGCAAGGCTTAAGAAGTTGGGAGTCCACTTCATGATAGTATCATCAATTTAGAATTGCACAGTAATAATAGCTGAGAATTGATAATTTTATATATTGACAGATGAAGATAAATTATTTTCAATAATTACAGAAAATTTAAAATTATCACGTTTGGTTGTTATTTATCATTTTTATTGTCCCACCAACGATGATGCTACAAGGCTCGTTTTCACAAAATTCAACCATATCAACAACTAAGCAGTTCTGATAGCTTATTAATAAGCTCCAATATTAAATATTTCATGAATGTTGTCTTAACCCAAAAAGAAATATGGAGGAGCGATGCGTTTAAATTTCAATAGTAACGCTGAAGTGACCATAAGCCCGACTATATGCTTCCATTGTTCAGTCCTCGCAAAATCTAACCCTGTCCTGCTTATTTTTTTTTGCTTTTAACTCTTACTTTAATCATTATTTGTAATCGTTTTGAGGCGTCGTTCATTGCCGTCGTTCAGTGCCATTGTTTTTTCATAATAATTTATATAAAATCACTGTGTTTTGATTAATCTGTAAGACTTCTTAGATCTACTCATCTATAAGTGTGACGACCCAAGCCTAAATACTCAAACACGTGGCTCGAACCGCTCACGTGGACTAAAAATTTAAAACCAAATACCATAAATTTCACATTTCAACTATTTCATTCACTCGCATTTCTACATCATGATAATTCTATAAAAATAAAATATATAAAATCTCAATAACAATTTAATCTCATCATCCGGCTATCAGGTCCATCTTCTCATGCATTTTTCCTCCAAACTAAGCGCTATCAACTCAATCTGGAGCCAAGAAAACACAGGGGTAAGCCAAAGCCCAACAAGTGATATAATCAAAAACGCTAACAACAATAACGATCTCGGATACCATCTACTAAGGTTTCAACATATTCTAAAAACCTACTATATCCGAGATAGATTGCAACACGTCGTAAATACGACCCGAACATCAAAAAACAATAAGAGTACCAATACTGCCGCCACAACAAATGAGGTACTCACAATCATAAAATATCTTAAGGAATCACCCGGATCTTATTCCGCCACTGTGAACAAAGGCTGCGTTTATCCCCCGACAGCTGAACACTTGCACGAGCTACCTAATGCTCGCAAGTTTGACCTACGACCAAAATCCATGGTCCACAGAGACTCTGCCCACAAAGATGGGGCGTCTCCCGAGCATGCTCATCATGCCTCTTCCGACTCTACAGGGTACGGAAGACAACTCACATACACGTCAAACCCAACATCTCCGCCATGATATCCCCGATATCATGATCTACGATGTTCACACGGCCATAAGCATCCCACCAAATTAGGCAATGCGCCAACACCATGGGGATACGAAAATCGATGATCGGATAAGTGTAGACCATATTAAAGTACCAAAGCCCTCCCATTCGACCGAGATACTTTAACGTTTCACACACTCTCCTTTTAACCTCGACCGTAAAGTCAACGTCTGGCATACTCACACACCGGTATAACGCAGAAAGCTTTGCAACATCGATATGAGCGCTGTTTGGTCCACTGGACCGTACTCACACAATCAAATCCAACGAAGGAACATATCTCCGAACATCCAAAGGGAATACAATGATCGAAATATAATCATCTCAACTACTTCACCATTTTTCCCATTTTATTCCGGAACGATGCCCACGACTAAGGCCAACAATATTTTTATTTTAATTTTCATCCCTAATTAATTTTGCAAAGTTCTAACAAATTAATTGGCAATATTTATTTCTTCATACAATTAATACCACTCCAAACACCAGCCAACATACCTTTATACATACAACATTTACAAACTGTAAATATCCTCTATGCTCTTTACCATCTTTATTCTCATACATACACATATCACCACTCATTAACATATATACATATATATTTATCCATATATATAACCAAATACATCACTATATATATATATATATATACACACACATAATCCACACATATACACATACCCAGCCTAACACCTGGGCCACCAAAACACACACACACAAAGCCCAGCCCAACACACACACTCAATCCAGTCCAGCCTACTCACACAATCCAGGCCCAGCCCAACACACACACACACACTAAATTCAGGGCCCACGAACACACACACAACCCAAATCAACCCACGGCCCACTATCCCCCAATTCCAGCCCAACACTTGGCCCACTAAACACACACACACACAACTCAGGCCCACCAACACACACTAACAGCACACTGGGCCCAGCCCAACACACACACACAATCAACACACACACATACAATACACAACCAGGCCCAGCCCACGGCCCAACACACAGCACGCCAGCCCATCACGCCCATACAGCACTCACGCAGCTGCATCTCGTTCACCCAACGCAGGCACGCAGCACAACCAGCTTCCAACACACACCACCACCCACGCACGCAGCAATCTGCCGCTCACACACCCACACACACAGAACACACCCACACCTACACACGGTTACATCCACTGCTACAACACACACACGGCTACGCACCCAGCCGTTCACACCCACCACAGTAGCACATATGCTCCTGCACACACTCACGCACACATAGCATCATCAGAACCACTTTCACTGCCAACACACACATACACACGAAGCACACACAGAATACTAATCAAAATATATATATATATATACACACAAAGCTGTAACCCATATCACGTACGCCAATAATTTAATTCCTGAATTCACAAACCCTTCATTTCCAATTTTCTGCAAGAAACAGATGCTCTGTTTCCTCACTCAACTTCAGCCGGTCACACCCACGCAACCCAGACACGCGGCTACACAATAATATACGTATATGCACAAAATAACCGTACAGAAATTTTAATCACCGAAACTTAACAAAACTCTCCTTCACAGCCCTTCGGCCAAAACAGAAATGAAATGCTCTGTTTTTTTCCATTTCTGATTTCCTCTCCTCCTCCTCCACACAACGAAATCTCACGGCATCAGAGGAAATTTAAGAGGAAGAAGGAGCTGTTCCACCTTTACTAATGACGCAACAGAGGATTAACGCCACGAAAAATCAATTGCAACAGGGACACAGCATGAACTGGAAATTTGCTTGCAATTTCAAGGAGAAGTGACAGGAAGGGAAATTTCACTTGAAGAGAATGACAGTAGAGGAAATTCACTTGCAATTAGAGGAGAAATGACAGCAAACGGATTCACTTGCCTGATTTCACGGTTCCAGAACACGGCTCGAGTTCGGCTCCACCACGGCTCCGGTTTCGGCTTCAGCTTCAGCTCAGGGTTGGTTGTTCGGCTTCGGCAACAAAATCGGCAAGGCTACGACGACCACGCTTACGACGACACGGCAGCAGGGTCGACGACGGCGACGGCAGCAAGGTACTCGAACGATGATGGCAACGGCAGCAGGGTCGACGACAGCAACCAGACACGATACAACAGCGAAATCGACCACGGCAACGGCAGCCAATCACTCGAACAGAGCCTCACTCTTCTTTCACTCTCTGCTTGGTTCGTCCCTCTTCCCGCAAGCTCACTGAAGCCGTGCTTATATAGGCCCATGGAGATGAAAATGGTGAGGAGACAAAAGGAATCCAGCAGTTGAGACGGAAAATTTGTTAGGGCTTTCTGGTGGTGAAGATTCGAACGGCTGAGCCGTTGCGAGAAGGAGAGCGAGGGAGAGAGATTCGGGAGAGACGAGAGAAAGAGAGGAAGTGGGGACGCGAGAATGGTAGAGGAGGATTCGAGAAGGAGGTGAGGTGGCAAGGGATTTGTTAACTAATATATTATTATTATTATTATTATTATTATTATTACGTAAAATATTTATATTATTTATTAATACGTAAAACGTGTATATATATATATATATATATATATTATTTATTTATATAAATATATTATTATTATTACTATCTCATAAATATATATATTTTTATTTTTTTCTAATATACGTAATAAATTCAATTTCATCCAATTAAATTTCAATTTCCTTTATAAAAATATCCGAGCATTATAATAAGGACAACAACCAATCATGAATTCAAGTTCTATAACTGCCATGTACCATGTAAATTTAAAGTTTTATGTATTTAATTCTTTCCAAATGAGTACTATAAATCCGAAAAGTAGCACCAAAGAGTATAAATTATGGGATAGTGTTAATTTATTTGACAAACGAAGTTATATAAATTTAACTCTCTTCGGACCCAAATGATTATATATCCGGAATGTAGCACGAAAGACAGAAGTAATATTATGGGAAAATGTTGAATTCATGTCACAAAAATCCCTCTCTTTACAACCGAGCTCATATGGTGATCAGCTTGTCGTTAATGGAGGGGTTGAATCAACCATTTGTAGAGGAACTTTGAGGCCAGCCACCTGCCCAACAACCGAAAGCCATGATGTAAGATACTGTTCTGCTGCCACTCGATCCCCCAGCAATGAAACATCGATTAAGAAAAGCAGCCTCATGAATTCATTGGTTGCACACGGATGCAACGTGTACCAAGGCCTCTTCAAGTAAGGATGCTCCTATAAATTTGGCAAAGGCAGTATTAGAAAAATCGTCCAGAATCGTTCCTGACATTTTCTCAGGAATGCACCGGGAAAAGTTCACAGAAACCAAGCAATGTAGAATCATCCTTCATGAGAGACAAAAGCATTGAAGTCACTGAAATTGCTTCTATAAGGTTAAATTATGCACTCTTCTTTGCCTATGAAATCATTAAATAGCAACCCAGATATGTTCTCCACCCGGAAAGGTCTTGGAAACTAAAAAGGTTATGTTGAAGGTCGTTCTTGTCATAGCCGAACTAGAACCACTATGCAGAAAAGGACACTTCTACATAATTTTTATAGCAAATAATAACAAAGTCTAAAGTTTCACTAACCGAGGCAAGTTATATGCATCCGCTTTTGCCATTTTTAGTACATCTTTTGAGATTAGATGTAATTTTAAACATTTCTGATCACATCACCCTAAGTTTTTGTATGTTTATCTCTTTTTTTCTTTCATTCAACCACAATTAATTCACTCTTTCTCCGACCAAATTTTCATATCATCCTAAAAGAAGATAAGAGAGAACAACACTCATGAAAAATGAGAAGCAAGAACCTGTTCAGTCATAAATGTCCACTTTGATTCCATCAGCACCTTAGCAGAGTTGGCAGGAAGATCCTTTTCAATGTCATCCATCACCAAAAGTTGCCCATCTTCACCATGATGAAATACAGATTATACTTAGCGATTCCAGTAAGAATAAACAAATGTGAACGATGAATTCAATAACAAATTTCAACGGGTGTTGTAATTTTAAGAGGTTTCTTCATTTGGGAAATTTTAAGGCTTGTTTACTCACAACTAAGAATGAGAGCCAGGTTGAAAATTTATATGTTGACACTCTTGCTGAAGATTTATCTAAAATTTTAATCAACAATAAACAAGGGCAACTTAATACACCTTCAGAATGATTTGCATACCGCTTCAACAAAAAATAAAACAGCAGTTTAGGTCAATCTCAGTCTATGAAAAAACACAAAATTTGAAGTTGATTGAATTAGAGAATAACCAATATTTTTGGTCTTTGAAATGTTAATAATCAATATTCTTGGTCCTGGAAACATGTTAATTTACACATTTCTCGTAATGTTGTGCATAACATGTAGGAAATATAGACAGGTTAACCGAGAAAGACCAATGCGCAGTTTAGATTCCTAGGTTTGATTTGGTACTTCGATTGAGATATTTCGAATATGTTTTTCATTGACTTCCCAGCTACTTCACCGGGTTCAACTTTTTTTGAATAAACACCAATTGGCAGCTTTTGGAAACCAAGATTCAATTTGACCCAAACACATTGTTTGGGCAGCAAATGAAGTTGTGGTTTTGGATCTAGAGGAAATGGAAATTCATTTTTGAATCTCAAAATCCAACACTTGTTCAAATTTCATTCATGGATCTCTCAATTTGCTTCTCCCTTCGCCCTTCCTCCTTGCCTCCTTCCTTCACCCTCCTCCTCTCTTCCCCCTTATTTTCATCAATATCATTACTTTTAGATGAGATCACATTAATGCTAAACATATAGTCCATTATATGAATAATGAGTATTCACAATCAAACATTACAAATGGAACCTAAAAATTGGACTTAGAATCACATACATAGAACTGAATTTTTACCAAATATGTGAGTTGAGGACTAGATTGATAAGCAGTCATTTGGACTGTGAAATGCATTACTAGAAATACAAAGTTTATCAAGCATGATGCTCAATGTCAATATCTACACAGTGCACACGGGGAGTGTGATTACACCAATCAGCACATACCACTGCTGTAAACACGAAAGTATATCACAGGAACCCTATAAGAAATGCTGTAGACTACATGCAGGTCATAGTAATGCACTTCAAGACAGGACTCATGGACCTGGAAAACACAACACAAAAAACAAGTATTAAACCAAATCACACCCATTTATTGAATTTGTTTCCCAAATGTAACTTAACTAGGTTGCATCATGGATAAAAATATTGATATCGATTATGGCCATATCAACGTCAACCTTATCAAATGATACATACTAATATCGAACATATTGGGTGAAATTTTTTTAGTTTTGTGAATCGGAACTTTGGGACAAAAATCTGTTGATATCAGTCAATAAATTGGAAATTTTTGGGCACATCAGCCTTTATGTTGCCATATTGCGATTTTGATGTTGTCCTCCCCCCAACATGGCCCCCCAATATTGATATTTTGTTAAATGCATCACATAGAAAAGCAAGCTAAGAAGGAAAGAACATCACACCAGTACTGCACGATCTGTACACTCTTCATTCTCTGAGCAATTCAGCCCTTCTTTTCCAGCATCATCAATTCCATGGTCCTCCATCTGCATAAGACAGTGCACTAGCAATTATAAGAACTAAACATGAAGCACAAGAATGTTTCATTTAAATGTTCACACCAGACCTTGTCCGACCTTAAAATGCACAGCTTCTCCAACGAAAGATATCCATCTACCTGTAAAGGAAAATATTCTAGTGAGTGATGCAATAACAGTGAATTAATGAATTGGAAAACTGACTTTGTAGTCGATGAAAACAAGTTTCTGAAACATTATAGTTTTCAGTAATATGTACCAAAAAATACCATAAAGAATTGTATTTGAATCATCCATTGACCAAGGAAGGTAGCATACTAGCCCAATAACATGAGCTGGTTAGAGCTAGGAATTGTAGTGGAAGAGACGGTAAGTCGATGCATAAGGATAACCAGAAAAGGAGTTGAATCTTCTTAATCTTGAAAACTTTCAAATCCAAAGTGCAATATAATGCTGCCCATCACTGTAAGCAAAACTTATTTGGGGCTGTAGAAAATAGAATTGGAGGAGACTCAAAGCATTCAGAAAATCTCAGAAAAGGAGGAATCAAGGATCCTCCAATTGGAAGACTAAAAGGCCCAAAATGATTTAAGGTTCAAATTCAACTAACACCAAGCATAATAATAATGAGAAGGATTGCTTACTTCATGGGAGGAAATGAACGGTGTTTTTCTACAACAAATCCATGACCAAATAGGGAGACCATGGCAACGAAGCTTCCATTTCTCAGCAAAAGCATGAGCAGCAGCAATGAATTCGGACGGTGAGATGGTTCCATCCCACGATGAGATATCTAAAATCGTTGCATCTGACAGCATTACAGCCTGAATTAAAGGAACCCCAGGAAACAGAAAAGGGATATTAGACTTGTAAATGAGCATAATGTTGCTTTCTTTTTTTTTTTCTGAACTAATCAATGATGAATCAGCGATTAGGGTTTTTCTAGTTAAATTTGATAATCTGCAAATGACAATAGGTAGAATAGAGTCGCCCAAAAAATAATAATAAGTTGAACGATAAGTGCCTCTAGTTATAATCTGCAAGAAAAAAATCACTTCATCAAGAGGACACACTTTGATTCAAATGGGCCAGGGATTTTTTGTAATTGACGATGAAGAACAATGGCTACGCCGGCCAACAGCGAGAAGAATACTGTTAATACTAAATTATTCTTTAATTTTATATTCAATAAGCTTAATAGGAATGAGAGATGGGTACGATATTATCAAATTAGGAGCAAGCTAAAATAACTCTATTAACTATAGATCAATTTCTTCAATTTGACAATAGTTAACAGTAAATTTTATTGGATCTAAAAATTATTTTACATAAATAGTAAGTATAATTTGGCGTAGGTTGTTAATTTCACCTAAAATGACTAGATTGAAGTTTTAAATCAAATAATTAACATCTGAAAAAATCAAAATAGTTTTGATATTTTAGCCATCCTTATCATACTCCAAAGCTACTCTATTATTTTAAGGATTAAGATTAAGTGATAAAATAAAATATGGAAGACATTAGAATGAATTATTAAAATACAAAATAAATTTTTATTTTTTAATTTTATCAATCAATTTTAGCCTTTAAAATAATAATAAAGTTTAGATTTTAATCATTTATATATAATTATTATTTAATTTTTTATTTTTATTATTACCTACTTATATTAAAATTATAATAATATAATTCAAAATGTGAGGTAACTATACATATATTATTGATAAAATATAATATTTAAAATTTAACATATTTTTTATTGACAAGTGAGACGTTATATTTTTTCTTCTAAAAATATCCTTAGTTATAGCTCATATAAATTGACATGTAAAACTCATATTAATAGAAAAATCAAACCATGCAAAATATATAAAATAAATTTTGTAATTAAGTATAAAGTCGCATTCAATTGCCAATAAAAAGGCTAAGTGAGTCCCACCTATGATTCCTTTAGATCCATTGTAAGTAGTAGAAGTAAATGATGCACTAGTATATAATACACATAAATTATATAATTTTTTTAAAATAAGTTAAACGTAATTTTTATAAAAATAATTAACATCAAAATAAATTTTAAACAGTAATAAAATATAATACACAGACTTTAGTAATGAAAAAAATTTCAAAAACTAATTAATTTTTGAATAAAATCCTTCAAATTTCTTTAACTATTGAAAATAATACAATATGAAAACTTAGAACTTGTGTGTCTAAATGTATTAAATCTTAACCGATTTAATCTTGGCTCGTGACTCTATCAAGGAACTCATTTGAGTTATTTACAATAGCAAAATCAAATAATTTTTGATTTTTTATCAATTTTATTTTACTTATTAGTTAGTCTCCACACACTATTAAAATCAAGTATCCATATCACTAATGTCAAACCAAAGATTTATAAACTTGAACAAGTGTATGAATGATAAAAAAAGAGATTGGATGAGAAAATATTGATAGTTTTATCTTAAAAAAATGGTTGAATTTTGAATAAATATATTTTGCTTAGATAATAAAAGTACAAAAGTTTGAAACTAATTCTCTATATCTATTAGATGAAATGAAGAGAGGCGTTTATAGTATAAGTTGAAAATAAGTTCAAAATTTTATACATAAAAAAAAAAAAAAGCAGCACATTAGTACTTATGGTGCATAAGTGCATATCAAGTGCTAGATGACACATAATAGTTACACAAACGCTCCTCAAGCGCAAGCATTTTAGACTAATCGCGCTCACGTGCAATACAACCAGGGACAATCTAGATAAAATGAGTTCACATACTGCACGGACATGCATTAAGTGCAAACATTCTGGATATAATATACTCACACATTAGATAAGTGAGTATTAAGTACCGACAATTTAAATAAAATGTGCTTATACACAGAATAATTGTACATCAAGTATAAGAATATTGAATATTGGTCTTTATATAAACATCGTGAGTATTAATCTTCATTGATACTTGAGAAATTAGCCTAAACTTCTCCCCCTTCCAAACAAAGAATGTTGCTAGAATGCCTCCTTTGTCACTGTGTTCTAAGTCAGTTTATTCTCTCTTATTTCTTGGTCATTTTATTTTCGTTTTGGTTATTGTGATGGGAGGCAAGCAACTTCTTGACTAGATTTTCAGCCCTCATATAGTAGCTGTAGCCGTTATAAGATCAAAAGGGGCTCTGTCATAGCCATTTTTATACGTTAATGTGAGGGAGATGCAAGCAGCTTCTTGACTGGATTTTGATGGTTTACATAATCCAGACAATTTTGTATATATAGAAGCTTGCAATATTGAAGCTTGTCAGTGTCACTCGCCTACTATTGAGTATCCCTCATCTTTTCGGCCCTTATTATACTGACGCATCTCTTTTATCATTTGGTTTTTAAAATTTCTACAGTTTTAAATCTCCTTTTTTATGGGATTGAACATTTGCGATTTTTATACGCAAATGCACTCTAAGAAGATTTTTTTATTTTATTATCAAAAATTTCTTTCGTACCCTACCCAAAATGGGTACTATTGAGCTAAGTGAATTTAATAATTGATGCCTCGTGATCTAAACTATTAATGAATATATTCAATCCATATAATTGGTAGAATAGATACTTATCTGTCCCAAAATCGTTCAGAAGGGACAATATGTAATGTACTGATATTTGAATATCTTAATTTTAGGTAATTAAAATAATATAATTAAAATTGGACTCAATTTATATGAAAAAGATTAAGTTTCGGATGCAGTAGTAAGTCACTATAATAATGACCGAGGAAGTTGTTATGTTGATCGGACTAAGAAAATTGATCGGTTAAGAAAGAAGACCAGTTAAGATAGATAACCGGAGGGAATTTTTAGAGAGGATTTGCCGGAGAGGATTTGTTGGAGATGATTTTCGGAGAAGATTTGCCGGCAATGATTTGTCAGAAAGGATTTCTGGAGAAAATTTTGGGAGAGGATTTGTCGAAGAGGATTTTCGGAGAGAATTTTCGAAAAATATTTTTGGAGAAGATTTTCGGAGAGGATTTGCCAGAGAAGATTTCTGGAGAAGATTTTTGAAGAAGATTTTTAGAGAGGATTTTTGGGGATAATTTGCCGGAGAGGATTTCCGGGGAGGATTTACCATAAAGGATTTTTGGAGAGGATTTTCAAAAAAGATTTGCCGAAGAGGATTTTCCGGAGAGGATTTCCGGAGAGAATTTCCCAGAGAGGATTTGTCGGAGAGGACTTGCCAAAGAGGATTTTTGGAGAGAATTTGCCAGAGAGGATTTGTCGGAAGAAAAATTCGGAGTAAATTTTCGGAGAAGATAGATGACAAGAATAAAATGTTCTCCGAATAAGTAAATTGATCGGACTAAAATAGTTGACCGAAATTAAAGTAATTAAGGAGATAAACAAAATAATCATAAAAAAAACGCGGCCTATCAGTCAACAACAATAACCGAGATCGTTTGGGAAATTTAAAAAATGAACAATGACTCAGAGAGTAAGAGCAAGAGATAGTGAGACATTTAATAGATTCAGTTCAGGCCTGTGTCTTGCTCTATTGGTCCAAAAATTCTAGAACCATTGATCCAGAACCTTCTAGAAGGGGAGAGCTGACCATGATCTAGAACTTTCCAGAAAAGTACAGTCCCATCGCCAATAAATATGGGATAGGAGGAAAGGAAGGGAGATTTCGGGGAAGGAAAAGGCGCATGAAGCAGAGGAGTGAAAAGAGAAGGAAAAGAGAGAAATGATGATTTTCAGGCGATTTTCGATTCAATCAGAGTAAGAAAAATAGCAAATTAGATTGAGGTAGATGTACCTTATGTAAGAATCGGGTTTTTTTTAGATTTAATCTCTCAACTTTAATAAAAAAATTAGCCTAGATAACATGTTAATCGGATTGACTTGTTAACCGGCCTTAACGGGAAAATGGTCAAGGATGTTATATGATAATGACCGAGTAAGTTAGTAATCAACCGAGGTAGATGATAGAGCTCGAAATAGTTGTTAGTGACCAATGTAGCTTATAATCGGCTGAAGTGGGACGCTAACCAGAATTAAAATCGTTAATTGAAATTAGTATAGTTGACCGACTTTAATAGCAAAATTTTTGAAGAGGAATTCCGGAGATGATTGAGTGAATTTTCGGAGATGATTGAGTGAATTTTCGGAGAGGATTGAATGAATTCCGGAGAGGAAATTCAGAGTGAAATTTCAGAGAGGATTTTCGGATAAGATAGATGATAAGAATAAAACGTTGTCCGAATAAAAGAATTGGCTGGACTAAAATAGTTGACCGAAAATTAAGAGAGAGAAGCAAATTGACCACGAAAACGTAGCCCGTAAAGGGACGACCAGAGTAGACTAATAAATGAATCATTGACTAGTTTGGCTTATTGGCCAGTCTTGATCCTGATGCCGGAGTGGCCAAGCCAGAGTGGGTGAACTACTGCTGCCCTACTCCCACCTATTTCGTTGACACTCTGAAAAGGAATTTTTAGTAGGTAAAAAAGTACCGGGTTGGTAACTTACACCACTTGCTGTCACCTACCCCGTTGTCTATAAATACTGAAATTAAGGGTTAGGGAAAAAAGCTAGAAAATCTGATAAAAGCAGCAAAGGAGAAAAAAGAGAGAAAGAAATTCAGTCAGAGTTAAGCAATGGAGTTCATAGATCAGGCAAGCATACCCCACGTTTTGTCATTGACTGTTTTTCATCTGAAAACCTGATGTCGTTCTAATATTCTTTTTTGCTATGTTTCTACATGATACATATTATGGTAATTACTTCTCATGTTTTATCAAAAAATTTCATAATCAGCGTATGCGTTATGTGTTTACATGTGAGATTCTGTTCCACGGTTCATGCTTGAAAATTGTGTGTAGAAAAGTTATCTTGCATGTTTAATTACCGTTAACGATTAGTTTGCATGTTTAAGATCTCACCCACTTGCATATTGTTCACCGCTTGTTAAAGTAAGATTGCATTTTTTAAGGACTCTGGTCATTGAAGCTCAAACAGTTTTAACGGCCGAATAGCTGTAGGACTAAAATATAACCAGTTCTGACGATCAAGTAGTTATAGGCCTAAAATGTAGCCAATTCTGATGGTCAAGTAGTTGCAGACCTTTAATATAGTTAGTTCTGACGGTCGAATAGTTGCAGGCCTAAAATGTAGCCAGTTCTGATAGTTGAGTAGTTACAAACCTTAAATGTAGCTAATTCTAATGACTGAGTAGTTGTAGACCTAAAATATAGCCAATTTTGATAGTTAAATAATTGCAAACCTTAAATGTAGCTAGTTGTTATGGCGAGTAGTTCCAGGCCTAAAATGTCGCCAGTAAGAAAAGAATAATAAAATTGGGTTTTGAATTTGCATCTAGTTCTCATGAAAACGTATTTGTTCCATGTTTTATATTTCTGTACGTAAAATTTCTGTTATTCCATTTCTACAAATCTGGTTCGAAGTTATATTTATGCATGTTTTCTACAATGGTACTTTATTGAGCTGTTGCTCAACCATTGCTATTTTATCACCCTCAAATGATTAGGAATTTATGCTAGACGAGAAAGAGTGAAGTCGAACGGCCTAGTTAGGCAGGAAGGTCGATTGGGATTTATGTAGTAGTGCATGACCAACTTTGATGTATTTCGAGATATTCTAGAAACTTTTATATAATGATTCTGTTATGTAAATTAAAAAAATATTTAGATGCTTTTGCTAAATTTTTATGGTTTGAATAATTTTGGTTCCTAATAGTATCTCGTACGCCTTTGATTTTGTTCTCTAATCGACCTACCTTGAATCTCGGACGGTTACATTGTGACCAATCTTAATGAGACTGACTTGATGACCGGCTGTTTACGATCTTGTACATGCGAACGAAAATTTTAAGTCCACCTAACTATGGGTATTTTGGGCTAAGGTGATTTTTCGGCCATATGAGTGTCCTTACTGATGGAGATTATACGGTGGACTATGACCCGTTCTGTCACACCTTAAGCTTCGTGTTTCCTTGATTAATGAGCTTTTACTATTTCGTCTCTAAGATTTGTTATGTTGCAAATTCTTTTATGATTTCATGAATAAGTCTGTATTGCTTAAAACATGGTTATTATGATTCATAGATTCGATTTCACTGTATAATGTGTGTTTTATTTTTAAATTCAACACTAAGTTAGAAAGAAAGGCACGATTTTCCTTTTAAATTTTGAAATGTGTAGTTTGAATAAATTAAGCTTGCCGGACGACTTTATTCAAAATTTTGTTAAAAGATATGTTGTTTAAGATTGTTGAAAATCTTAAAGCAAACTGAAAGATTAACTATGAAAATTTGAAGTGGCCACTGATAAATGGGAACCAAGGCTAAGAATTTAAGAATCAAAGTTCTCTAAGATAAAGATAAAATAAGAAAGAAATTGGACCAAAGATTGATATTCTGCGGGTAACATTATTTGGCATGCCACTGATATTACAGTGAAAATTTAAGGATTATCCTGATCGCGTATGGTAGCGGGTAATATTCATTGACAAGTTTTAGAATGTTGTAGTGGTAATTGATGATAATTTCGTCCACAGAGTAATATGTGGTCCGCTTTCCTCGGGGCGTTACTATGGAGAACAAGAACCAAGAATTTGAGATTATCCTGATCCTTGGGATGTGAATAAGGAGGAAGCACAAGATTATCCTACCTTCGGGATAGAAATAAGAAAGAACTAATACTAAGGCTTTTAATTATATGGAGTGAATACAATCTATCATCGATTGTTCGCCCACTCAGTTGGTAGGGCCTACTAGCTCTAGTCCTTTAAGATGATAAAAAAAATTACGTTCAAGAACAAGTAAGTTTTTAAGCTGTTTTATGGCTTTCTGCTTGTTTTTTTACTAAGATAAAAAGGACAAACAAGTTTTGAGCTGTTTTATGGTTCACAGTATATCTTTTGACTTATATGAGCAGAATAAGTAATTGAAGAAGAAGATAAATAAGCAAAGACAAGATTTCGTCTACAAGTTCATACATCATTTCATCATTTTTGCATTGTTCATATACGATTTTGGCTTCAAACTCTTTCAGTGGATCTATATATATATATATATGAGTATTCTTATATGAAAAATTTGCATGTCATAGTTTTTTTTATGGTACATTGCTAAGTATTGGCTCATTCATTACTGTTTTCTTACCTTTAGATGGGTAAGAAATTATGCCAAACGAAAAAGAGTAGAGTCAGATGGATTAGCTATGCAAGAAGGCTAATCTAGATTTAGATAGCAGCATATGAATGACTTGATATATTTTTGGTCATTTAGGAGATTTTGTATAATAATTCCGCTGTGAAAATTAATAGACATTTGTATGCTCCCGCTTGACATCATGGTTTAAGTATTTTGGTTCCTAATGGCATCTCTCATGGCTTAGTCTCGCCTCAGTGTGAACTGACCTAGTTAAGGCCGACTTGATGGCTTGCTGATTGTGATCCTATACACGCAAATGAGTTTTAACTCTATAAATTTATGTCTTTATATAGAGTCTATTATTCAGATTATATAAATAATAATTGACGGAGGTCATTGGAGAAATATGACCCGATCTGTTCTACAATGTTTTGAGGCAATTTCTACCTTTGTGATAACAATGAAATTGAATCCATTTTCCCTGTTTTAGCTTCCAATTTACTTGCTCAAATGATTTTGTGGTCATGCTGGGCACATTGTTGGATTACATTCTTTCTCCCTACCCCCAAATTCTTTCTGTTGTTATTGGTATGATCGAATTTTCAGCCTTTTCGTGCAGGAGCTATGGGAAGTTTTGAGGGAACCTTGACCCTTACCCGGGTTATGAACTCCACTAGTACTCGACAATAGAGATAAATTGACATGGACGGCAAAAACCAAATAAATTAGACACCATGTTTGGGTGGAAGTGAATTGTTGGCCAGAAGGAGAAAGAATGATGACTAATTTTGGGAGCAAATGAATTTGGAAGGGAATCAATGGAGATTCATAAGGCATGAAGAACTTCTATTTTTAGGGGAAAACTACTAACCAAACAAATTTTCATTTTAAAGAAAATTAATGTGAAACTCATGAAATAAAGTTATGTTATTTTAATTGAAGGTAAACTAAAATAAAATGTGTTTTTTGGACTTAGAAACAGGAGGAAATTTCTCTAGAAATAAAGATTATATAATTTTTACTTGTTTTTATTTATGTTAAAGTTAAAACAATTTAAAATTTATGCAGTCTCTAAAGTTAATATTTTAAGTTAAGGATACTTCACAAGATATATTTGGAAAATGTATATGAAAGGAAAAACTTTCATAGCGTAGCCTTTGACTTAGGCTTTGTATCTCTTATGGAGATTTAAACAATTATAGTGTAAAAAATTTAAATTAATTATAAGATAATTAATATTAGGTAATATATATGTAGGGCTTGTGAGGAATCATCTGATTTTTATAGGGGTTATGGAGATTTAATTGTGATGCATTCCTGGTTTCTAGTTGTGGTATGGATTATGGAGCCTTGCGATCTTCCATTGCAGGTCGATTTGGATCGGATTCGATCTCCATTGCTAATAACCTGAAACATGTATACCGTAAATTACAAATAAGAAGTCAGAGGACGGCGGGAAGTTATCCCACCATAAATACGCCAATACTCAAATTTATAAATCTTTCGTAATAAACGAAGGAATGCACGCTTAAAGATAAATGTGACGACAATGCAAGAATATAGGGACAAGGGAAACACTAGTGGGATGTGTTTGGAAGACCAGGCTCCAAGAGTTGTACCACTATGGGTGGCTCATTGACTCTGTAATATTTCGGATTTTCATTTGGATTAATTCAATATTAATTATAATTTTTAGTAAATTTGGGTGTGAAAAAAGTTAATTTAATATTATAAAATTTTAGAGGATATTTGAACTAGTCGGGTTGGTGCGCGAAGTGCGTTCGTGTTATCATCCAAAGATCAATTTAATTTTGGAATAAAAGAAAAGCAAAAAAAAATAATATAATAATAATAATATAATAATAACAATAATAATAATAAAAGAGGATAAGAATTGGGAACAGTAGCAGGAGGCGGCGTCGGGGTGAGAGAAGAGGGAAGTGAGAAGGAGAAGCGCCGGCGCAGGGGTCGCTGCCGTCGTCGGAGGAGGAATCGGCGCCGAAGATGGAACCCTGGTGAAGCCCACCCTCCATTGTGTGCCATGGTGTGAAAAGGAGGAAATCGCGCGAGCTGCTGCCGTTCCCAAAGAAAAATTGGAGAAATCGAGGTAAGTAAATCATTCTATTCTCTTTGTTAATGCCGATTTGTGACTTGCCTGTACAGATTTTGTGAAAATCGACTGAAAGATTTGGTAGATTTTTGTATTAGAGGAGTGGTGGATAGAGGAGGAACGACGGCTTCCAGGTGCCACCATCCACCGCTGTGCCATTTTTGGGCTCGCTGCCACCATGGTCGCCGTACGTTCGCCACCGTTGATGAAGCCATCGCCGGCAAAAGCAACAGAGAAAGAGAGAAAGCAGAGGCACGCAAAGAGAGAGAAAGGGAGGAAAGAGACGGGACGCGCACCGGTAGAGAGAGTGCCCGATTCGGTTACTTCTGTCACGAATTCGAATCAAATAAGTCAATTTAAATAATTAATTATAACTTATAAAATTTAAAATTTTAAATAAATTTAATAAATAATACTAAGTTTTAAAAATTCGGGTATAACAAACTAAAATATACAACTAACAAAATTAAATTCACATAGGACCTCGTCGGACAATTGTCTGGACAAAATGAATACGACCTGCTCTACAATCATCATAAAGGAGGTAATAATTTAACAAAAAATTATAATCAAACATAATATAATATCTATACTGTTCCTGAAATATAACCATGAGTTTATACCTTGTCAATTCCATAAACTGATCACATAAAATACCAATTTAAATAATAATAGAACCAAAACTCACCAAATCGAATGAATGGCTGATGCATCACGACCATACTATTGCAATGTATCCGAATATTCTACTCTGAATGAATAAAATAGAAAAGGTGAGCCTAATACTCAACAAGTATTATATTTAAATAAAGAAATCTAACAAATCAGAGAGCAGATTTAATGGATAAAATATGTTCAAATGACAGAATAAATTTAAATTTTTAATAAAATAAATTAAATGAAAAATCAAAGATCCAAAATTTAAAATTCAATGGTAGTCTCGTACTCAAATTAAATATCTAAACTCAAAACAAATGTTCAAATCAAAACGATAGTCCTAATCGGGATGTATATATATGCAAAATAGAAATGATTTGAATCGATTTCAATAGGCAAATAGCCAAATCCAAGTCCAATCCAAATTCAAGTTTAAATCCGAATTCAAATTCGATACCCAATCAGCTTGTGATTTGGGGCAAAATACGATAGCCGGATGATCCAATAGTGTACATAAAAGCCAAAGTAGCATCACAACAGATAGTTCAAAATTCGGATCAAAATATATAGTCAAAAATCATTGTATGAGACATGCTAAGGCCCAAATGAGGGCAAAATTAGCGAATCTCAAATCCAAACCAAAATCTAATACAAATCAATGTAAATATACAAATCATGTATCAAATTTGAATTCCAATTATTTAAAAACTTGTTTGAAGAAGGGTTACATATAATCCCGATAACCTTAAGCAAAACCAAATGCAAATTAGGTCAACATGTATGGCCACCCATATACTCTATACCCATGGGTAAAGTTACTTGCTATCGTTTACCACCCGTAATTTTGGGTGCAATCCTCAAGCTTGTCAAATATATTAAGACGTTCGAATATATTCTAAGGTCAAGTTAAATTATACAAATGGGAACGGTCACTACATTAAACATTTCCTACTATTGAAAAGGGATATCAAATAACAAATATCTCTTCGTCGGGAGTTGGTCAGAATATATAATACTCCAAGCCCAAATATAGTGACCACGACTTGACACGTGCATGTGATTGTACGACCTATGTAAATTTTCATACTCATTTTCGTATTAATATATTGATATAAAAATATACGGTGTTTAAAAATTATTCGGCTTTTAAAAAAATATTAAACCCTCCAAAATTATAAAAATTAAATCCGAAACATCTAAATTAGCCAATAAAATATACATGATGTCTAGATTAAATAGATCGGGTAGATAAAATTATATAAATTTAGTAAAAATTTTAAATAGTATCTACAATATTTCAGATATTAAATCATATCAAAAAAGGAGTTTACAGATACTTGCCTTAATCTCATTCTTTGCAAATCTGAAGAAAAGATATTCCAAAATGCCTGAATCGGCACTTTCTCTCCTGACGCGCAAGTCACCCATGGCTTTGCCCCTTTCTCTCTCATCTGTGCAGCTTCCCGGCGCTGCTGTCGTCGCTTGCGTGGCTGTCGCCGTCCTGCCACCGCTGCACACAGCTGACACCGGCCTTCCCGTCGTCACCCCGTCATCGTCTTCGCCACAGCTCTGCCGCCTCTCTCCCCTGTTGGCGCGTTCTCTCTCCACCAGCACGGTCTATCTCTTTCCCATGTGAGCTCGTTGCCGGGCGCCATTGCCGCTCCTCCCATGGCCACTGTCGACCACCGGTCACAATCACCACACACGGCACCGTCAATACCTCCAACGGCTGCTATCAACATCCGCGACGACCTTCTCATTGAGTGCCGTCAACCACAGCCAACACCGACCACCATTGCGTTGACTCACCGCACCTCGCTGTCACAGTCGCTGGCCACCTCTCTCCTTCCTCCTCCTGTGGTTGCCATCTGCCCCTTCTCCTCACGCAAACCCTTCCCCGCTGTTCTCTCCTCGAAACCCTCTTCTCCCTTATCTCCATTTTCTTTTCTTTTTTTCTTTTTTTTCCTATTATATATATAGCATACTTTCTCTAGAACGTGCATTGGAGAAAACACTTTACCTCGTAGGCTCGAGGATACCGACTTGAATGCGTCCAACTTCATGTTGGCTCGTATAAAAATGGACTTCATCTCTAATCTTCATCAAAGCTGATCCCACAAATGGTTGCTTCATTAAAAATCTAATCCTGACAGCAAAGTGAGGAAATCCCTCTGGCCCAATTTTCATTTTGGCATCCTCGTCACAGCATCTTCATGCAAAATCTTCCAAACTATGCCACATCACAAACTTGTCTTAGATAAGGCATCTGATACGTAGAATCTAAACATATTTAAATCTTTTGTAGAAATATCATTAAGCGCTACTAATCTTTCTGATCCATTAGGGATCCATAACACTGACGCCGATGACATTCTATTCTTTAATTACCGAAACTTTTCTTACCAGCATCACTTCAATTAATTACCAATTGCCTCTATTCCAAAAGTGCTAACGACACTGCAATTCTTGAGAAATATTTAACGAATCTCCCATCATAACCAACCAGATCCAAGAAAACTCTGCACTCTCGAGACCTTAGCTAGTCTTTTTAAATTTAGTACTATTTTCATCTTCTTCTAATTTTCAAATGTCACATTAAGAACCATATGAATCAAAAGGACATCTCAGAATCTGCAGCTGACTTCCCAATCGGATCTCATACTCCTTGAAAATTTTCAAACAAATTAGAACATCATTGACAAAGCCATCATAACTAACCCAAATACGGTCAAAAATTTTAATCGATAATATCCATAAAAGATGCAAAAACATTCGATAACCCAAAAGTACCATCAAAACTTCACAATTACCAGATATTGACCTGAAAGCTGTTCTATACGCATCCTCTCATTGAAACCTCAATTAAGGATACCTCGAGTACAGTTCAATCTTAGAAAAAACCCAAAATAATTTAAATGGATCCAACAAATCCTCGATCCATGAAAACTGATACATATCCAATTCCCAAATAATCAAAATATAAACCTATTAGACCAACTTTATTCACCAAAAAATATTAAATCACTACACTCCAAGACATTTGGCCGAACAAAACATTTCTCAATAAATTATGCAATTGTTATCTCAATTTCTTCAATTCAGACAAAATTACCCCATACGATGCCTTTGAAATAGGCGCCACAGCAGATTTGATCTCTCGATTGTAAACAATTCAAATTAATCCTCAAAAAAAATACCTTCGAACTCACAGATATCCAAAAATGTCTTCAATCATCACGGAATAGCTCCCGATTCTGACTATATGTGCCAAATAAGCACGGCACTTATCTCTCAACAGACGACTCGATTGCAACACCAAGATCAACCTCGAAACCTTCTTCTTGATTCTTCATTGGAACTCAAATGACTCATATCCTGAATGCAGAATGGAACAGATTTGCCGAAATAGTCTTCCATGACTAAGGATCTGGCTTTAACTTCATGAGTTGTATCTGCAAATGCTTCGCCTGGAACCGCCTGTCTCTTAGACAACTGCAATCCAAGTGCTTGGGATTCGAACAATCCTTTAGCAAATGACATATTTGGTTGCAATTGAAGCAGACTTCATTTCTGACGAAACAAACTCGTCTCGCATACTTCTTCCCACTAAACTTATAGGCTAACCTTACAAACTTGAACTTTAGGGAAGAAAATTTTGCTTTGTCTGACTTTCCTTTAACTTATCATCTGAAAGATAAGCAAGTCCATCTTTCAAGCTCTGATTCTAATACTTTGATTTCTTTTGAAAATGCTTTTTTTGAAACTACTCTTGCTTGATCAACAAAGTATGATCCAGCTCATCGGCATACGTCTAGCGTCAGAATGACACCAATTACTTCCAGGTTGAATCTTGAAGTCTTCAACTACTATCTTACTTTAACGAATCTTTTAGTTTCTTCAACCTTTTCCCAAGCATTGCCTCAGGAGGACGAATCTCAAACTCTGCGTCTATCAATTCTTCAACAATGAAAGATTTGCGGGGATGATTATCCACCTGATTGCAGCAATGAGAGAGAATAGACAACCCTTGAGTCTTCCACTCACTCTAGTCGTAGTTTCGAACCTTTACAGGATCAGCAACTTCACTGCCACCAAAATCAGACTTACACTTTATTGTCCTAACTTCTGGTAGAAGTTGCCCACCAAGGCTCCACAGCTTCTCTGGCAAGGAGAAACAAGTTGACTTGACATGACCTTCTTCATATTTATCTACAACTTTCAATCTTGAAAAATCTTTATTTCTTTAATCGAACACAACGATCACTTCTTCATTTGCACACGTCAATCTGCTCTGCCGACCAAAATCTCCTTCTACTTCATGAAATTTCAAACCCGCTCCTGTAGAGTCCCACATCGGATGAGGATGTGAACGAAGCATGCCTTATTATAAGGTTTGGATACCTTCTCCTTGATGACGCGTTTTGGGGACGGTGGATTCCATCTGCTAGGAACAAAACCGTGCGGGCTGCGTGTTGGCCTGGGACGCCGTAAGTTCCCCCAACCCAGAGCGGACAATATCGTTATGCGGATACGCCGGGGACGTTACAGATGGTATCAGAGTCGGGATCCGATCCGTTGTGCCAGCGGGGAGCTGGGTCCCCAAGGGGGGTGGACTGTAGAGTCTCACATCGGATGGGGAGGTGAACGAAGCATGCCTTATTATAAGGGTGTGGATACCTTCTCCTTGACGACGCGTTTTGGGGGCGGTGGATTCCGTCTGCCAGGAACAAAACCGTGCGAGCTGCGTATTGGCCTGGGACGCCGTAAGTTCCCCCAGCCCAGAGCGGACAATATCGTCATGCGGATGCGCCGGGGACGTTACAGCTCCAGTTCCATCACCTTACTTCTCTGCCAACTAAAATCTACTTCTACTCCATGAGATTTCGAACCAGCTCCATCCCAGACCAATACTCTTTCAGAATCGCAAAATCTAACAAAATCTCCACAAATTATAGAAACCAAATAAAATTCTAATTCAACCGCTATATCAAGACATACATTATATCGCTTGTGCGATTCATCATTATCAGATAATCATCCTTTCAATCCATACCCAAACCTCTACGACACGATCTTCTGATTCAAACCCAAATCTCCACAACTCAAATTTTCTATTATCAATCAAAGAAAGTGCCTATCACACCAAAATGTTCAGCCAATTATTTATCCAAAATAATCAAAAGTACCTCTTTTTATGAATTTTCTCTGATACCACTTCTGTCACGAACGCGAACCAAATCGAACCAATTTAAATAATTAATCATAATTCTTAAAATTTAAAATCTCAAATAAATTTAATAAATAATACTAAATCTCAAAAATTCGGGTGTAACAAATTAAAATATACAACTAATAAAATTAAATTCGTACAGGATCTCGTCGGACAACTGTCAGAACGAAATAAATACGACCTACTCTATAATCATCGTAAGGGAGGTAATAATTTGACCAAAAATCATAATCAAATAAATATAATATCCGTACTGTTTTCGAAAAATTACTGTGAGCTTACACTCGATCAATTCCATAAACCGATCACATCAAATACCAATTTAAACAATAATAGAATCAAAACTTACCAAATCGAATGAATGGTTGACAGATCACGACCATACTTTTACAATGCGTCGAAATCTTCTACTCTGAAGAGATAAAATAGAAAAAGTGAGCCTACTACTCAACAAGTATTGTATTTAAATAAAAAAAGTCTAATAAATTAGAGAGAAGATTTAATGAATAAAATGTGTTCAAATGACAAAATAAATTCAAATCGACGATAAAATAAATCGAATAAAAAATTTAATAACCAAGATCTAAAATCTAATTGTAGTCTCGTATTCAAATTAAATATTTAAATTCAAAATAAATGTCCAAATTAAAATAACAATCCTAATCGGGATGTATATATATATAAATATACATATATGCAAAATAGAAGTAATCCGGACCGATTTCAATAAGCAAATAGCCGATTCCAAATCCATTCCAAATTCAAGTTTAAGTTTGAGTTCAAATCCAATACTCGATCAGCTTGTGATTTGAGGCAAAATCTGATAGCCGGATGATCCATTAACAGGCGCAAAAGTTGAAGTAGCGTCACAACAGATAGTTCAAAATTCGGATCAAAACATATAGTCAAAAATCATTGTACGAGACATACCAAGACCAAAATGAAGGCAAAATCGGTGAATCTCCAATCCAAGTTCGAAATCCAAATTCAAACCAAAATTCAATACAAATCAATGCAAAGATACAAATCACACATTAAATTTAAATTTTAATTATTTAAAAGCTAGTTTGAGGAAGGGTTACATATAATTCCAATAATCTTAGGTAAAACCAAATGTAAATTAGGCCAGCATGAATAGCCATCTATATACTCTGTCCCATGGATATGGTTGCTCACTATTCATTACCACTTGCATCTTTGGGTGCAATCTTCAAGTTTGTGAAATATATTAGGACATCCGAATATATTCTAAGGTCAAGTCAAATTATCTAAATGGAAAGAGTCACTACTTTAAACCATTTCTACCTGACGGAAAGGGATTTCTAATAACAAATGTCTCACTGTTGGGAGCTGGCCAGAATATCTAATAATCAAAGTCTAAATGTAGCGACCATAATCCGACACGTGCATATGACTACACGGCCTATACAAAATTTCTTGCTCATTTTTGTACAAATATATTGATATAAAAATATATTGTGTCTAAAAATTATTCAAACTTTTAGAAAAATTATAAACTCTATAAAATCATAAAATCCAATCCAGAAACATCCAGATTAGCCAATAAACTGCACATGTATGTCTAAATTAAACAGATCGGGTAAATAAAATTACATGCATGTTAGTAAAAATTCTAAATAGTGTCTATAATATTTTAGATATTAAATTAGACCAAGGAGGGGGCTCATAGATATTTGCCTTGATCTAATATTTTATAGATTTGAAGAAAGGATGTCCAGAAAAACCTGAATCGACACTCTCTCTACTGCCGTGCCCGTCACCTGTGGCTTTGCCCATTTCTCTCTCATCTGCGCAGCTTTCCTGCGCTGCTGCCACTGCCTGTGTGGCCGTCATAGGTTGTCGCCGCGCACGGTTGACACCGACTTTCCTTGCGTCACCCCATCGTCATCTTCGCTACAGCTCTGCCTCTTCTCTCTCTTATTGGCGCGTTCTCTATCCAGCCGTGCGGTCTCTCTCTTTCTCCCGTGCGAGCTTGCTGCTAATCGTCACTACCGCTCCTCCCATGGCCACCGCTAACCACCAATCACAATCTCCACCACACGGCGTGGCCAATGCCTCCAACGACTGTTGTTGTCATCTGCGACGACCGTCTTATTGAGTGCCGTCAGCCACCGTCAACACCGATGACCACTGTGCCACCCATGGTCCTCCGTCGACTCACCTCACCTCGTTGTCGCAATCACCGGCCACCTCTCTCCTTCCTCCTCGCGCGTCTACCTCCTGCACCTTCTCCTCTCGCAAACCCTCCCCTGCAACTCTCTCTCCCGGAAATCCTATTCTCCCTTATCTTCATTTTCTTTTTTTTTCCTTTTTTTTCTATAATATATATATATGTATATAATTTTAAAATTTTTTTTATTCTAAAATCCAAATAGATATTCGAACGTTAATACGAGCATGCTCGATCATCATCCCGACTGATTTAACTTTTATTTCAAATTTTATAATATTAAATTAATTTTTATTATGTCCAAATTGTTCAAAATCATAATAAATATTAAATTAATCTGAATAAAAATTTGGGATATTACAACTTTGAAGCTTCCTTTTCTCAGATTTACAAAGTATGAAGTCAAGGCAAATATCTGTAAACCCCCTCTTTGATTTGATCTCACATTTGAAATATTTTAGATACTATTTAAAATTTTTACTAACATACATGCATTTTTATATACTTGATTTGTTTACCCTAGACATGCATGTATAGTTTATTAGTTGTGGTGCGTTCTGGTTCCACGGGTCTGCTATGGCCGAGAGATGCAGAGGCTCGTCGGTCCGTGGAGTCAGGCAACACAATTGAATGATGTGTTGGACGCGAGATGAGGATTGAGACCGAATGTTTTACGTGGAAAACCTCCTCTTGAATGGGGAGGAAAAACCACGAGACTCAGGGCATGTAAAGAGCTTCACTATATGGGTTGGAGATTTTACAAAGTACAGTTGTGAGAGTTAATCCCTTCCCTATCTCACGTTTTGTGTTTCTCTCCTAAGGAAGCTATGCTCACTGGGAGCCTCTTTACACTTCTTTGAGAAGTTGAGTGTGGAGAGGGAGAGTGCCTGGTTGAAGCTTTTAGGGCTCAGAGTTGTGAGTCTGGAAAGCCCTCCTTTTGGAAAGGGGGTCTTGCTGTGTATTTATAGTGGAAGCCGAGCCGTTGGGGAGTGGACATGTGGCGTCCATCCGGCGGTTGAGGAGCTGGTCCACTGGCTTCCATTAATGCAGCTGACGTGTGGAGAGTGGCATGCGGACGGCGCCGCTGCAGCTTCCCGAAAGTGTGTCGGTATACGGGATCGGATATATCTGCCTTGATTTGACTAGGCGTGCCTTGTTGATACGGGACATAGTAGTAGCGGGCTTTCGAAACCCGAAGTAGGCTAGCTGGCATTCTCGACCGTGAACGGGCGGTTCTCGTCTGGTCATGAGACTCCTTGTAAGCTCGCAGGCTTGTGAAGAGGAACAGCTCTTGTGTGGCCCTCTGGGGAAAAGTTCGAGAGATTCTTCCTGGCCGCTCGGGCAGTTGCGAAACCCCTTGGGCTCTCGGCCCTTGGGCCATCTGGCCTCTTCTGCTTGTGGGAGTGTTTCTGGGCTTCTTTAATTGGGCCGTGCTTTTATGGGCCTTTGGACTGGGGCCCAACAAGTTGATTTGGATGTTTTGGACTGGTTTTATGATTTTAGAGGATTTAATATTTTTCTAAAAGTCTGAATAATTTATCAGACACTGAATGTATTTATATCAATATCTGTATATAAAAATGTGTACGAAATTTGTATAGACCGTGTATTTCAATATGCATGTGTCGGGCTGTGGTGACTACATTTGAATTTGGACATTTGATATTTTGGCTAGCTTTCAACGGAAAGATTTATTTAAAAATTTATTTCCACTGGTAGGAAAGGTTTGGAGTAGTGACCATTCCCATTTGGATATTTTGATTCGACCTTATAATATATTTGGACGTCCTAATATTTCTAAAAAGTTAGAGGATTGTAACCAAAATTACGGGTGATAAATAATAGTGAATAGCCTTACACATGGGTATAGAATACATGGGTGGCCATTCATTTTGGTCTAATTTGCATTTGATTTGGCCAAAGGTTACAGGATTATGTCGAACCTTTCTCAAGTTAGTTTTTAAATAATTGAAACCCAAATTTAAAGCATGATTTTTATTTCTACATTGATTGGTGTTGGACTTTGATTTGGATATGAATTTTTAGATTTAAATTTGAGATTTGTCGATTTTGTCCACAATTGGACCTTAGTATGTCTCGTGCAAATGATTTTAACTATATATTTTGATCTAAATACTTGGACTATCTGTCGCGAAATTGTTTCGATTTCTACGCACGCTATTAAATCATCTGACTATCAAATTCTACTCCAAATCACAAGCTAATCGGGCATTGAATTTAGATTCGGACTCGAATTCGGACTTGAACTTAGTTGGACTTTGAAATTGGCTATTTGCTTATTGAATTGTTTCGAATCACTTCTATTATGTATATATATATATATGTACGTCCTGATCAGAACTATTTTATAATTTGGATATTTGTTTTGTTTTTGAATATTTGATTTGAGTACGAAATTACCATTAGGTTTTAGATCTTCGATCTTGATTTTTTTTGATTTATTTTATCGACGATTTGAATTTATTTTGTCATTTGAATAAATTTTTATCCATTTGACATTCTCTCTAATTCATTGGACCCCTTTTTGTTTAAATATGAAACTTGTTAAGCGCTTAGCTTACGTTTTTTGTTTTATCCATTTAGAGTAGAAAGTTTAGACGCATTGTAGGAGTTAGAATGTGATTTGTCAGCTATTCGTTCGATTTGATGATTTTTAATTTCATTGTGGATTAAATTGACATTTGATGTATTTGGGTTATAAATTGGCCAAATATAGGCTCATTATCATATTTTGAGAATAGTGTGAATATTATGTTATGTTTTAATTATGATTTTTGGGTTGAATTGTTTACCTCCTTACGATGATTATAGAGTTGGTCGTATATATTTGATTCAAACGGTTATCTGATAAGGTCTTGTGTGGATTTTTGATTTGTCAAGCTATGTGTATTTGGTTTTTCACACTCAAGTTTTAGAATTTTGTATTATTTATTTAAATTATTTAGGATTTTAGATTTTAAAAATTATATTTAATTATTTAAATTGACCAATTTGATCCAAATTTATAACAAACTCCGTCGGGAAGTGATAGTGGCTTGAGATAACAGAGCTGGTTCTTTTTCCTCAAGAGTGTAGAGTGAAAGATCAAACACTTGATCTCTAGTTACCGCTTTTAGTTAAAGTTGAGCTCCTCTCCCTTTTGCAGGTAAGGATATTTATAGGCTTTCTTTGGGGAATCTTTTGGAGTCCAAACCCTCGACAAAATGTTTACCGAAATTTTTCGATTGCTGTCTGCTGGCGATCGTCAACTGCGTCAGTTGTCATCTTGTGGAGGTAAAGAGACCGTCGTCGGGCATGAACTACGGCTGATCTGCTACCCGCACATGGATTGGCTGATTGACTGTGAGGACGGCATGCACTGTGACGAACAGCGTTGATATTTTCTCTCATTGACTGACATTTTCTGAGTTGGCTCCCGCCACCTACAGTTGCCTCTATAGGTTGTGAAGGGGCCTTGATTGGTTGCTCGTATGAGACAACACGTGGGCCGCATGTGAGGATTCTTTGTGTTTCATAGGGGGTTTGGGCCTTACTGCTCGATTGGTTGCGTGCCCCTTCGATTAAGCTTCGCCGTTCTTGGCCCATTCTCGAGTTGGACCCCAAATTGTATTTGGTACGATCTAAAATAATGTTAACCCGAATTGGTTAAATACTAAACTTACAAATGATAAGGTCATAGAGGACTATCAAGCAATTGAGTTACTCAGCTCGAAACAAAAGTGAATCAAGAATATGTTTGGACATGCGACCTGTCGATCGATCGATTTGTTAAACTGCTAGAAATATTGAAAATGAAAGTGATTAATAGCTTAGTAAAAGAATACATTTTGCACTAAATACTGATGAATTCTTATAAATTGAGAGATAATTGGCTTCATTAAATAGGCAATAATAGTCAACAAAATAATAAGTATTGAATGTTGAGCAGTTATAAAATTTAACCAACAGTTAGATCTCAACCAATGTAATGTTTTGGTTAAACAGTCATGCCAATTCTAAAAAAACAAACTGTTTGGTATTAAGGCAATAAACAAATAAGTTTTCTCTATTCATGGGGACCGAAAATCAAAGAGTGGAAAGGTAAGTATAGAGCTCTTATCTCAAAATACTTATGTCCTTCCAATGTCATTGAGCCAAATTTTTTAACAATCGAACAACACAAGTTCTTTAATGTCAATTTTTTGTGAAAATTGTAAGAAAGGCTCTACAACTATATATAAGATTTCTTTAAAAAATATATCCCACTGAATTAGTGCTAGATTTATTTCTACGAACGGACAATAATAGTATCTCAAATGAGAATTTGGTCTCCAAGGCCCCATGAAATTGGCAAGAGTGCCATTTGGTCCAGCTTCATCTCCGATATATTTTCTTCTAATTCTCGCTGCAAGTGAGCGGTAATCATTCATTTCGTTCGCTTAGCTTCATCTCAAATTGAATTTGCGAGAGGAAAACAACTTGTGCGAATGATGTATATGGTTATATCTCATTTGCAGCGAGAATAGTGATTATTTAACTGCATATGTATTATATTTGAAAAAATAACCTTATGATTGTAAAATAAACTGTTTATAAAGTGATTATTTAAATTATTTTGGAGGGGTATTTGTTATATTTACTTTAGTGCCATCCAATGGTACAAATATTTAGCGTAGCATAATTATTATAGCCCATAGGTTTGGATATGAACATGTAGGTGGATATGAGCGTGATATGGGAAGCAGGTTTGGTTATGCTGATGGCAAGCCCCATGGTCGGCACATTGGTCGTTCAATGGCAACTATACGATGACTTCTTAGATAATTCTAAAATTTCTTGTAAATAAATTTTATTTTGAGATGTTAATTATGCACATACATTGAGACAAACTCACTTATTAAAGAGTTGCTTTTGTGATTGCTTTAATAATTATTGAAAAATGACTTCTTTATAAATTGGCAATAATTCTGAAGCACTTGTGTAAGTCTTTATTAATTTCTCTTCAGTTAACAAATTCATTTCCCCTTATCAAACTATTTTAAAGTTTAATGATATTTAATTTAATAAATTTGCTTTTAGTATTTTCTTTTCACGTGTCTGTCACCTCAATTTTGTATGAAAATTAAGATAATATTTGTAGTTTAATGTCACCCTTCTTTTAACATAAACACGTGATGCTACATGCATTTAATTAGTAAAAAATTTATTTTATATTATTTTTCTTAAGAAAAATATATACAACTGAATACGTTGAATGAAATCGGTGATATGCTTATTTAATAATTAATATTTAATAATAATATATAACATCATCCTAATAAAATATTATTTATATATTTTAATATTAATAAAAATAAAAATATCAATAATAATATCTCAGTAAAAAACAACCAATATTAATAATAATATATTACTTATTAAAAGTGATGGGTCTAGTATAACCGACTCAGAAAACAACTGCACAAACCGTTTTATGTAATCCACAAGCGGTTATAACCGGTGGTTATCACTGGTGGTTAATTATGGATAAAGTTTAACTATAACCAACCGAAAGGTAAGAAAACCTCCAGAGAGAGGAGGAGAAGAAACCTCCAGAGAGAGGATGTCCTATATAAAGAAGAGTTATCCTCCACGAAAAGGGGTTGAGGGAAAAAACAAAAGGAGGAGAGGGCAAGGAAAACTCTATCTCTTTCTCTAAAAATTACTATCTATAAAAAATAGAATACATCTTTCCCTTTTTATTCTCAAAAGCGCTTACGATCGACTGGGCGTCGGAGGAGGCTGGGGATTTAAATTTCATCGACCTTCCGATCATCTCGCTCTACTTCGCACAGATGCGACTCAGATTCAAGACTATGGAGACGGATCCGCGTCAGATCGACAAACAAGAAGATCCAATTTGCGACCTCTAACCCGTAGGACGATCCGAATTTCTGGTACGTAATAAAAAGGTAGCACACAACTCACGGAATAGATAGAAGGAACAAAAAAAAATCGATAAATGGTCATATTTTAAAATAATTTTATGGTATAAAATAATTATATTTTAAATAAGTAAAAATCTCATAAGAATAATAAAAAAAAGACAATAACGCATGCCATTTTATTATAATAATAATATTAATTATATTGCCGACTGACATTCATTAGTAAATCGTAAATACCCATCATCATTAGGTCCAACAATTATGAGATTAATAATGTTAATAATAATATTGATTCAGAAATTCCAGAACGCTGCAAATCCTTTAAAAAAAAAAAAAATTAAACAGCGGTGAAGTGGTCATTTCGCCTATGCTAAATTATCTACTATCGTCCGTCTGATTCATTCGACGGCCGAAATAAAACCCTAGGACCATGAATAGTAATGCCCCTCACTCCATCAGCCTCATATTCCCGCGGGGGCCGGGGGGCTGCGACGCCCGCCTCCCACTGTCTGCCTATCTAACCCGCCGCTCGTCCTCTCCGCTTGCTTAATCAGCCGCTCTCCTTCCTCTCTTCTCCGTCGCTCGTCCAGTCCACTTCTCCGCCGCCGTTCGACCAGCACTAGTCCACTGCCTCACCTCCGCCGCGGGCAGTCCAGCTGGCCGCTCATTCACTTCGGTTCTTCTCCGCCGTCGATCCTTCATCATTGGGAGGTTTGAACCTTAAATCCTGAAGAAAGAACTCCAAACGTAGTTGTGTTTTGATTCATAAACCCTAACATCCCAAATCCCTAAAATTCTCCCTCCAGATCTTTCGCCGAAATAGCTCTCCGTCACTGTGTTCTAAGCTTCAGTTTGTTTCCTCTTCTTTCTTCGTCTATTACTATTTTCGTTTTGGCGACTGTGATGGAGATGCAAGCAACTTTTTGACTGGATTTTGATGTTTTACACAATCCAGATAAATTTGTATACACGGAAGCTTGCAATATTGAAGGTTTTCAGTATCACTCGCCTGATTTTGAGCGTCCCTGATCTTTCAGGCCCTTCCTATACTGGCACATCTCTTTTTCATTTCAGTCGGTTTTCCAAATTTCTACCACCTTAAATATCATTTTTATGGAATTGGATGTTTGAGATTTGTATAAGCAAACGCACTCTGTCCCAAAAATGGTTCCGAAGGGATGAATATTTTGAGGCAATTTCTACGCTTGCGACATCAATGAAATCGAAACCCTTTTTTTCCGTTTCAGTTTCCAATTTACTCGCCCAAATGATCTCGTGGTCATGTTGGGCACATTGTTGGATTACATTTTCTGTCCCTGCCCCAGATTCCTTCTGTAGTTAATTGTACGAGTAAGATTACGTCTATCTTTTACCTGGGCAGATTTCTATCTACTTAAATCTTATTTTCATGGGATTGAGTGTCTGAGATTTGTATAAGCAATCACACTTTGTACGGAAATCATAGAATCCAAGGTTCTCCTCTCGGCATACCCTCTGTCGCTGCGCTATCACAAACCCAGTTTGCTCTTTATCTAAGAATCTCAGTCTCTCTCTACAATTGCGTGTTGTCTTGTTTTCTTTCGGCCGTCTACTGCTGACTTTGTTTTTCTGTTTGTTTTCTCCGTTGGGCATTTATTTTTTTGGCCTATTGTTTGTAGCAACGGTGTTTAATTGCTCATTCTCTATTAGAAAACCGTAAAGGTTATTTCACACGTTTTTTTTTTTTTTTTGGGGGAGTAACTATACTGCTTTGTTTGTTTCAGCGTTCATTTATACTTAGTGATAGCCTGTTTTGCTCTTAATTTGGTTGGATTGATAGGGTTATTGGTAATTTGAGTGAAGGCCCGACTTGCTTATAATTAATTACCAGCTTGCTTATAGTGGTGGGATTTGGGTGTCAGGGGATCCAAATGAAAAAATAATGTGAATTTGATTCATAGTGCTGGGTAATTGATTTAGATTTTGATAGAATTAATTTTTTTGATCAACAATATTGATCTGTAAAATTACAGCCATTACTAACTTAGACCCAGTTCGATTTAGATTTGTCCATTCGTTGTTGCTAATGATTGTTTCCCGTTGTTTACTACTGATATTTGTTTTTATTATAAATCAAAAAAGTATTATAATAGGGTGATGTTATGCATTAAATATTAAATGACCAATGAAGACATTTTAGTTATATATATATATATATATATATATATATATATATAGATATAATCAAATTTTGATTATTTGTAATTCCTAATTATTTTTCTGTTTGAGTTGTCCAAAATGTTTTCACGAATTATTAAATTTATATGAATTATGATTTACATATTTGAAAAGACAATAATATTCATTAATTTGGGAAACCAAATGTATGATTTTTGATTAATATTTATGTTAAATGATAATACTATTATTTAGGTTGCCTCAATGTTTTTTATGGCTTAACAAACTATTGTGCATTGCTAACTTAATAAAAAATTAAATTAACTATATCATAATAATTTGAAGGATTATCATTATTAAAAATAGTGTCATTAATTATTTTCTATTTTTTAGTTATTGACAATCTGAGATATATGTGAGGTTACAAAAAAGTTATGTGTTGGGAAACTCAAACTCAAATAATCAATTTTAGTTAAATTTAAGATAATAAAGTTATATTCGAACTTGACTTATTCGTTTAATAAGTTTAGCTAATATATAAACATGTGTTATTCTATATGATAGATTACAATTAATAATGACTTTTGATATACAGTTTACTATCTGGTGTATCTTGTATGCATGGGTTTTTGCGACCTTCATTAACCGTAAACTAAACTATTACAAGATATGTTTGATTAGTTAGTTTATTATAAATGAATATAGTAAATAAGTTTATCGAGCAATTGACCAATTAATTATTTTTATCGTATGTTTGACTGATTGGATATTCAGATGGAACTATTAATAAATATAACATACTAAAATATTTACTATTTTAACATAAATAAATGAACACTTTTAAATGAAAATAATGAAAAATGCAAAGTTGAAAAGAACAAGAAAACTGCAAATAGAAAACAGAATTTTTTTCAAGCTAACGACAAAAGTTATTAGAATGACATGGAAAGTATAAACATAAAATACAGACTAAAAGCAATGCACCTGTTAATTAATTTTGATACTAAGTTTTCTCCCAGGTTCATTTTATTTTGTTTATTATAATTAGGGATGTTGAAAAACAATTTGTAGCCTTAAGAGTACCGATAACGGTACAATCTCAGCGGATTATTCTTTAATTAGTCAAGGATGATCCATTGTGATGGTATAAATGCATGACTCAGTAGTTGAACTTAATTTGACAGGCTCAACTGGATTCGGCTTAGTCAGTGGCGCATTGGTCGAGCAATTTCCTTGTATATAAATTTTTGCTATGGCCCTTTCCAGCCAAAAAATCTATCAAACTACTATTTGGGATTAATATTTAACTGTTTTTTATTGTTTTCCCTTATAGAAACGTCTAGTGCATTCATTTACGTCTTTTATCTATGTTCATCCAATGTCACCTATCTTCATAGTGATAAGATGGATGTAGTTGCAGTTCTCTGCATAATTTCATTACAATGCAATTATATTATGATGGATATAGTTTTTGTGACACTAACATCACCCCAATTCATTTTTATTGCATTGTGCTTGAGTTAAACTTCTTGGAATCCATTATAATCTTGCAGCCTCCTAATTGTGCTGGGCAGGAAGTGACTCTTACACTTAATCAGGACAGACAACTGTGCAGTTTTGAGTTTGGTTCATACCAATTCCTTCCCTCCCTTCCGACACCATCACCCCCTGCTTCCCACGCTCCAAAATAGGAAAGAAGTAGAAAGGGACGTGGTGGTTGGAATGATGTGATTTTCTTTTTTTATCCTCAATCTTTTTTTCTTGGGGGGGGGGGGAGGATTTCATAGTGGAGTGAAAATTGTAATAATATTGTCCAAGTGTTCGTTTTTGCAGGATAATAGTATAAAGTGGTCATACTTCGTCTGAAGGAACCAAAGCCACAACTTTCCTTTGCATATCATGTGTTCATCAAAGTCAAAAGTTGCTATAGAAGTAATTTTTCTACTTTTTATTGTTCTGTTTGGATAAATCATTGCCCATTTTCTTACAAAATTATCAAGTTTAATCATTTAATACTAGTGGTTCATACAACAAATAGGTGGTTATTGTTTTCATTTCCTATATTGTTTTCATTTCATACTTTCTGTTGTGTATGGGTTTTACGTTATGTTTTTTGTGTATGGGTTTTGCTTTCTTCCTTTTCCAATGTAATGACTACCATGATATAATATATATGCCATGAATATTGTTTTGTTACTATTAGTTTTAGTTTTGCAAGTGTAATGAAATGGAAGCTTACATTTGTATGATCAAATGAAAGGTGATGGCTTTTGTTTCCAGATCTTGAAGATGGGGCATGAGAAAGTCCATGAGCAAGGATTTTTAACCTCGTGATTGTGTTAGAGTTTGTCTTCATGAGTATATTTTTTTTCTTTAAATATTTCTTTAGTTACCAACATTACACGCTAGAGACAAGAGGATACCCAATTATCAGGATTCTCCTCTCTCGGCGCTGCAATCTTGTCCTGAAACGATGATTCAGTTGTAATATTAACTCCATCTGATGACTTCCTGTGATCTTGAATTGTCATGTTAGTGTCTTGATAGCTTGGTGGACTGGACATTATTTCTGAGCTTACATTGAATCTGGAAAAGTGGAGAAACCTTAAATTGGTTAGGCCCTCGGGCTGGGTTCATTGGAAACGTGCAGCTTGAGGGCATGTCACACTCTTGGTTAGGTCCTCTAATTGAATTCATCGTAGACATGCAACAAGAGGGTGTATCGCACATGAAATCACAACTTCGGAGGAAACTAGATGGAAAGAACTCATGGCTGACTTCCTTGTGTGAGATATGTCCACTAGTTTAAAACAACACTTGAGAGCAACCAACTAAGAATGCTGTAAGGGAACTGGTGTACCAACTAATGAAGTTCTTGAAGTTAATAGGAAGAAAAAGGAGTTGAGGTTGTGGTAATAGAAAGCCTTGACATTCGAGATGAACTCTAAGATCGGAGTGACAAGCTAGCCAAGAATGTTGTCCTATCCAATTTTGGAAATGTGGACTTTCCGGAGGTCATATATGTTTGTTCGGTCTGTCAAGAGCCTTTGTAATTGGGGATCACCTTTTCCCTTCGGGCAATCAAGATGTTGCATGTACCTTCATGTCATAGGCCACCACTTTGATAGAGATCCGAGGTAAATGCCATTGCAACAGGTAGAAGGTTGCACTGTAGATTCTCCTTGTGGTAGATGAAGTGGACACTGAGCTCCTTTTGGTTTGGATTTATCTTTGCAGTTGTTTACTTGAGCTGTTTTGCCAAAGTTGTGATGCTGAAACAGGATAGATGTAGTTTTTACCTTCTATGAAGGTGTAATGCTTGATAAGTCAAAAAAAAAAAAAAAACAGAGGATGGGTTGAAGTGTCTTTAGAAAAGGAAAACAGAGCTAATTGACATCAAGCAACAAGATGTGTATGCGTTTTTTTATATGATGACTTTTTTAAAACAAAATGCTACTGTGATGTGCTGGTGCTAGACAGAGAGGCGGAGGATCTGAGAGGAAGGTAAGACTTAGTTTGTTCTTTATTTCTGCCTCTTAGAAATTGTAGGGGCCTGAATGAAGCATCCTAACATAATGAGGTAAGGCTAAGATGAAACTTTGGCTTTGGATTATCTAGAAAAATGATAGTGTTTCACAGTAATTTCTTAAACAAATCTCCAATAATGTTAATATTGATTATAGCCATGTTTTTGATAATGTTATTGGAAATTTGAGTGAAGGTCACAAACTCTTCTAGAGTAACGGAATTGGTTTGCAATGAATAGATGGGAACTAATATTTGCCAGAATGCTTTACAGTGCTTTGATTTGGGTATCAGGAGGATCCAAATGAAAAATAATGTGAATTTAATTAATAATGTTGGGCAAGTCAAGTTACCCAGTTGAGAGCTACTTCAAAATAGGGAGTAAAACTTTATTGTGTCTGCTGCTCTTGCTATGCAATTAAAAGGAGGAGTGTGAGGCTTGACACAGAAAGTTCGCTTTATTCTTACTTGAAGATTATGGGTTTAAATCATGGTAGTTGTTTCTTTGTGATGCAGTGAATTGTTCCTGGTAACTGTTCCTGAATCCCATTATACATGAACCTTGTGCACTGGGCCTTACCAATTAAAAGTGGAGTGTCATGGGAGAAATTATTCATGCCTACAAATTATTTACAAAAAAATGTATGTATTGGGGTGTGTGTATATATATATATACACACCTATATAAGAGATAGAGAGACTTTTATACTTAGTTGCCTTTTTCTGTTCTCAATTCTCCCTGCGTGCATAATCGTTATAGGTGTAGTTAAATTGATGTAGGATTAGAGCTCAATTCTATGAGGTGAACCTAGCTTAGATTTGGCATTGTTCAAAAATGGTTATTGAATATTTAAGTTTTATTTTGCAATTTAATGTAACTACTTGAGCAAATCACCAAGGAGCTCAAATAACCTTTTTTTATTAGATGAAATTGCCTCCAGGGAAAATAAACACAAGACATATTTATACCAAAAGCTCAATCTTAATCAACTTTATTAACACGTCAAATTCCATGTGAGGGTGTATTTATATGGCAAAAGTTCCAATGAAGACTCATTCCGTTGAATCGCCCTCTGGGTCATTCTTTTTAGTGAATTCCATTGCGTAAATTGGTTTGAATACTTTTCAATCAAAAGTTTCTTCTTATTAAATAAATGTTTTTATCCTTAATTACATCATATTATAATTTTACACCTTTCTAAATTATAGTTTTAATTATAACAATTGTAGTCAATTACAATCAAATTAAATTACCTAATTAAGATAAATATATAAAATATACATATGAGGATATCTTGTGAAATCCAATGAATCATATGATATCCGATTGACATTCTCCCTTAAATTGATGTTGGTCGATCAAGAAATATCAATTTGTCAACCATAAATTTATCGATGCCTTAAGAGAGCTTTGTTAAAAAGTCTGCTGTTTGAAGATAGGTAGAGATGTGAGGAAGAGTGATTACCTGTTAATTAAGTGCTGTACAGGTATAGTGGTAATCGATTTAATATACTTTCTGATTCCAAATGGACATTGAACAATAACCTAAGTATGGTTGTTTTAAAGAGCCAGCTTATTGCTAAGACCTTTGAGTAGCAGTCTGAGAGTAAGACGAAGTCTAAGAGTAGTATCCAAATTTTGAGTAGACGCTTTGCAAATTTATAAAAGTGGGTGTATTTATAGAACAAAAGTTCCCATATAAACTCATTCTCTTGATTCTCTCCCTTTGAATGCCGTTAAACTGAGGTCATTTGCACATTGATTTTGATTACTGAAAGCTTACGTGGACTCTAATGTGACTAGAGAAATCTTACTCGAGGGTAGTAAGTATCTTTTTGAAACATGTTTCTGCATATAAACTTTGAATGTCAACCATCGACCAAAAGAGAAGAATAGTGAGAGGGAAAGGAGAAGATGTTTTTCAAATATCTGGGAGTGGGTTTACTCATACGACGCAGAAGTTCTCATGTGGACTCATTATACTAAATGCTGCTCCTGTATTTTTTTAATTAAGGCCACTTAAGTGAGGTCATTTGCTGTCTTATTTCAATTACCTAAGTATAACATGGAGTCTAGTAGCATCTGAGACAACATCTTGCTTGAGAGAGTTTTTGTTATTTTTTTAGTCAAGGCTGTTGTATGGAGGTTGTTGAATAGAGTTCATTTGCACCCTGATTTTGATTGATAAACTGTTATGTTGACTCTAATGCAATTAGAGACTGCACCTTATCCAAGGGAGTAAATGTCAGTTCTAAATATTTCTCTGCACTTAAATTTCTAATGTCAACCATCAACCAAAAGAGGAGAATCGTGAGAGAAAGAGGGAGGGAGGGAGTGGAGAAAATGTTTATTGAATTTCTAATATTTAGTGTATCTATAAGCCAAAAATTCTTTGCAGACTCAAAACTTCTCCCCTTTCTTTTTTATCAAACCTGTTCAAAGGAGGTCATTTGCACTCTATTTTGGATTGACAAATCTTCCATTGGCTCTAATGTAATAAGAGACAACATCTTACTCAAGGGATTATTTGCTTGAAACATGCCTCTGTACATAAACTTCAAATGTCAGACACAGACTAGAAGAGGATGAGAGGGGAGGAAGAGAGAATGTGTGTGTGTGTGAGAGGAGTTTTTTCGAATTTGTGTGTGTATTTATAGAGCTAAAGTTCCTTATAGATTGATTCCATTGAATCTCCTCGCTCTTCCTTTTTAATCAAGGTTGTTGGACTTGTTTGCTTCCTGATTTTGATAGATAAATCCTGCGTGGACTCTAATGTAACAACTGACAACATCTTACATTTGGCGGTCAGTATCAACTAGAAACATCTCATTGCATAGAAATATTGAATGTCAGCTTCTGAACAAAAGTGAAGGAGGGGACACAGGGAGAGAGAGAAGATAAGATGTTTTTCAAATTCTGAGACTGGGCATATCATGTGGACTCATTCTAATGAATCTCTTTCCCACTTTCTTTTTACTCAGGCCATTGAACGGAGGTCATTTGCACATTGATCTTGATTGATAAAATCTAATGTGGATTCTAATGTAATGAGAGAATAAATCTTACCCAATGGAGTATCTGTTTGAAAAAAGTCTCCGCACAGGAACTTTGAATGTTAGCCCCCGACCAAAAAGAGGAGAAAAATAGAAGAGGGGAAGAAAAGGAGAAAATTGTTTTCGTATTCTAAGAGTGGGTGTATTATAGGCAAAAGTTTTCATACGGACTCATTCCACTGTCTGTCACCCGCTTTTGATTTGATGAAAGCTGTTGAACGGAGGACATTTGCACATTGATATTGATTGATAAAATCTTACATAGACTTTAATGGAATAAGTCAATAATTTACCCGTGGGAGTAAGTATCTCCCTACCAGAAGAGAAGGATAATCTAGAGAGAGGAAATGTCTTTCAAATTTTTTAGAGTAGGTGTGTTTATAGGGCAAAAGTTCCCATATGGACCATTTAATTGATAAAATTTATGAGGACTAAAAATTAGTGTATATTCTCTCTTTCCTGCCCAATGTAACCAAAACCTGCTTTCATTGTTTAGGGGATCACTAAAAAATAAATTTCTTGACATGCAGTTACTACAGGGAAGTGGTGGGATTCATATTAACTAAATGTTTTAATATTTTATTAGCACTGTATTGTAATTGATAAAATATGATAGGAACAGTAAAAATGGGCCTCCCTAGTACAAAGACTCACGAACTTGACGATCGGCTCAGGAGGCATCTAGCCCATAGGCCTAGAGGCCGGTCAAAGCTTCCATTGACCGAAACAATACCTGAGTCGGACGGCCCACAACGGTATTTTTGCGCACTAAAGATCACCTACTTTAACCAGCTAGAATTCCAAATATTACCCCAGATCATGATCATCTCTCTTGGAATGACAACTCTCAACTCAGCGTATCACCCTAATATTCACTGCATACAACTTCTCCCCAAGACAGTTGGCAGCTAATCAGCCTATCTCTATGATCACGGTTGTCTTAATCGGCGGCCGCAATCTTCGTGACAGCCTCTCGAATTCGCACAAGACAGCTAGCAGCTAGTCTTGCTACTCAAGCAAGGCTGAGTTGGCCCTGAGACTATAAACAGCTCTTGAACAGATTCCAAGGGCATGCTCAAATCAACACTTGCATATCCACTCAAACAAACCCTGAAAAGTTGCTCCGAAGAGTCCACCTTCTGCCTGCAAAGCCTCCAAAAAATTCCTCCACAATTTTTGCCTCCTTGATGTCAAAGCCACTCACTGTGAGTGCACAATTACGAAAGTTGCTCCACACCGAGCATAACATTCGAGTTAGACTCAAATGACCCCTTTCCTTACGTCATTACTCATACACTCTCTCATTACATCTTTCATCTTCTAATAAAGATCACTGACTTAAGTGTTGGAAGATATATTCAAAAGTAAGTCTCGTCAATCCTTTGACCTCTTGATTTTGAGTTATGGCATACAAGATCCAGACCAAGGTGTACAGAGACCGAACTCGCTTCACTTCAATATGAAGATCAAGTGGCACCCTAATCCGTTAACAACCCAAATCCATGACACATTAAATTAACATCATATATTAGTACTACATAATTGTTTTTGTTAATTTTCTTAATTATCTTCATTTTATTTTATTCAATATATTATTTAATAATATTATTCCAAATAAATGTTTCTGTAATATTTGTCTAATTGTGTTGGTATATGTAGTTTTTAATACTCCTTGCTGTTTTTTATCTGTTGCAGCTATTATTATTAATTTTGGGTTCTATTTGTGTGATGCACATTATTAAATGGTTTAGTAAGTTTGGTGTGTGAATTTTGAATTTGTAATCACTTGTCTTGTGCATCTTTTTGTTCCTAAATCTCATCCACTTTTACAGACTTGTTGAAACATGATATACCAAAACAACCACCCCCCTTCCTCTTCATCTCCAACAACTTCCCATTGACAAAGATCTAGTTTCTTTTGTTCCATGTAGAGAAAACAAATAAGTCCATTAGATTTCAGAAGATTGGAGGAGTAAACTACGTTGTTGCTGCTACTGCTGTTGCTGTTTTTATCCATTCCGAGTTTGTTGGATGCTTACTGAATACAGAATTGAACAAATAGGTGTTAAGGGAAGAGTGACTCAAGCAATTTGCAAACGCATATCGTTTGTGGTCGAATTTCGCTGCTTATTGAATTAGATTGTGACACGGTGGTGTTGATTTAGGGGTCAAGGAATATTGGGTCCTAGTTACTACAATCTGGATATGGATGAAAATAGCAACAGCAGCAATGGCAATGTAGTTTACTCTAATTTCCTGAAATCTGATACTCATTTGTCTTCTTTACATGGACCGAAAAAATTTAGAGTTCTGTCAATGGAAAATTGTTGGATATGAAGGGGAAGGGGGTGGTTGTTTGTGTATGTCATGTTTCAACAAGTCAATCTGAAAATATTATGAAGTCAGAAAGTGTCATGCCATTGGGTAGCGACATAATGGAAACACACAGGCATCTCACAAATTTAATGAGGTCTTTATAGGCTATTCGACTGATTCAACACAAAAATTTAAGTATCCAACCAGTGAATATTTCCGCATCATGACCATGATATTTGCAACCACATAGAAGTAGTAAACTGAGGAAACTCATTGCAGGATTATGCTTCTCATGAAGGTCCAAATAAAAAATAAAAAAAATAGTCGCAAGCTTAATCCATTCAAATATGAAATTACTATACTGGTTAAATTTACAATTCTAGCTTTATGAATCATTTATAGTTTCAATGACAGTTGGAACTTCATAATATATATTCTTGTCAACTTGGTGCCTTGCTTTTGACATGATTCCGTATTCTTGTTCCTCGGTAGAGTTAATGAGGATGACACAAACTAAATCTCATGAAGTGGTGGCAGCACTATCACACGAGACGCCATGCACAAAATAACAATGAAAGAAAGTAGGAATAGTCAGTTGGACCTCAAGAAACGTGGATTACAGCATTAAGAGAACTTCAAAACTAATTTTTCTGGATGCAAAGAGTGAGTGAAAGACACATAAAGAGAAGCATCTAACCTTCAGGAATGTCCATCCTATGGAACTTCAATATTTAATATCATGTTCGTCTCCACACTAGAATTGAACCCAATAGATCAAAAAAATCAATGAAATCTGTTATTAAATCTGAGTTAATTTCCTCTCCTTCAGTACTACAATTTACGGTGGTGTCTTCGAAAGAAATATTAAATTGTGTAGAATTATAAGAGTCAATCTCTTCGTTATGATCCTCTTCATAATACCCTCCATCTCCATCCATCAATTTATAGGTAGAGCACCGTTTATAATTTGTGTCCGTATCATCTATCAAATTATAGTATGTGTCATCGTCATCATCTTGGTCCATATCCATATTATCATCATCAGTAGAATCTTTTTTGTCAGCACGCATAAAATAGGAATTGAGTTCTTCCTCATCCTTGTCAAAATAGAAAGTGAAAAAATTTGACCACAAGTTATCTTTCGGCAGAGGGTAGTGAGGCTCTTGATTACATCAAATAGCCCATTGAAGGACTGCCATATTAAAACTTTCAAAATCCTTCATTTACATAGTAGGCATTTCACACGTCCTCTCAACATGATAATCCTTATCAATAAGTTCAAGCAAAAGAAGTTGGTTTTCACTTTTCTCCGTTAGCTTCTTTAAATTTTGGTTAATTTTTGGAGGAAATTTAATTTCAGTAACTCGAAACATTGCTAGTTTTAGATCATTTTGTTCATCTACAATAATATACGTAAGAGAGGAAGAAAATTCACTCCACTACATGCCAGCTGGATTTGAAATGGTATCCACGGTATTGGATAGGCCGCTTGCCTTTTCTTGCTTTTATATCAACTTATATTTTGGCCACACAACCTGGCAGTTCACCTTAGCTCTGAGATTAGACTGATCTCCAAAATACAATGACCTTAGTTTCACTACAAAGATATGAGAGTTATTCAAACCTTCTAAATTGCGAAATGTTATTGGTTTTTCCCTATATTGATTTCCTTACATCTAGGTATGGATAACAACTCTATATGTCACCCCATGTTTGGTTGGAGGGAATAGAAATTTATTCCCTCCTTATTCTCAAAATGGAATTACTATTTCACCGTTTGGTTCAGACTTAAGTTTTTAATAACATTAGAAGAAATAGTTATTCCTGGACATGAGGAATAATATCATTTTCAGTGGATTAGTATTTTTATTCCCGATTAGGAAGAAAAAGAATTCCCACCCAATAATTTTATTAACCAAAATTTGCCTATTATTATTATTATTATTATTATTATTATTATTATTATTATTATTATTATTATTATTATTATTATTATTATTATTATTAATAATAATATTATTATTATTATTATTATTATTATTATTATTATTATTATTATTTTATTACTTTTATTATTATTATTATTATTATTATTATTATTATTATTATTATTATTATTTTATTACTTTTATTATTATTATTATTATTGTTATTATTATTATTATTATTATTATTATTATTTTATTTTTATTACTTTTATTATTATTATTATTATTGTTTTTTAATAATAATATAATATTATTATTATTATTATTATTACTTTTATTATTATTATTTTTTATTTTTATTACTTTTATTATTATTATTATTTATTTTTATTACTTTTATTATTATTATTATTATTTTATTACTTTTATTATTATTTTTTTTATTACTTTTATTATTATTATTATTATTATTATTATTCTTTTTATTATTATTATAAGGGTAAAAGCGTCATTCCGATAAATTCTCACCTTATTCATCATACAATTCTACAAACCAAACATTGTAATACAAATTTCCAACTACTTCTATTCCAACAACTAAATATAGGTATAACAATTTTTAACTTTATTTTCATCTAATTCTATTCCCTGGGAATAACTATTCTATTCCCACCTTATTCCATTCCAGCAACCAAACGTGCCGTATATGTCAAATCTAAAATCTCCCACCATGGCATCCTCGATATCGTACTCTATAATGGTCACATAGTTATAAGTATTCCGTCACACTAGTAATATACCTTATCGTCATCATAATACGAAAATTAGTATCGGATGACTAAAGATTATACTAAGCTATTATATGTTCCATATTCATTGATACCGTAATGTTTTTATATAGTTTTTTTAACCTTAATCGTAGGAAGTTAATAACTCAAATACTTACACAATCAAGTATGACATAAAAAAATCTTTGCAATTATAATGATAGAAGTGCCTTTCTGTGCTAAAGACTGTATACATGTGATCAAGACTAAACACAAAGAAGGTCATATGAGGAAAAATAAAGGATTTGAGAACGCTAATAATATCAACCCACTAACTAACAAAGGCCAACCAAGTCCTGCGACTCCAAACAATACTGCTAAATACTTATATTTGACATTTAAGAAATCACCCATGCATCTCTACGTAAGTCAGTTCAACAGATTTAAATCAATTAATATTACCATTAACAATTCACTAGACTTACTTCTAAGGCTATAAACAATAAATTACTCTCTAACTTAACACCACCGAACAAAGGCAAACAATCTCCACTTTTTTTTAAATTTTGTGCCAACTATATTATTATTATTATTGTTGTTGTTATTATTATTATTATTATTATTATTATTATTATTATATACGTCTTTATAGGATTTCTTCACTCTCGATTCCCAAATCCATCCCTCATTGCCCACAGCCGAAAGCCCAAACATAGCACGAAGCTCTATTTTCCCAATTCCACCATTATAACGATTTCCATAGAAATCTTTGTATATATCACATAATTAACGACATCGACGAAATTTGAGACAGAGGGGCAGGTTTATCAAAATAAAGGAAGATTTAGTTGGAGTGAAGAGGGATTTCCCTACGATTAGAGAAGAAAAGTGGAAGTTACTTCCAAATAGAGTAATTAGAAAAGTCACTTGCCTATTGGAAGCCTCGATGAAAAATATAGTGAAAAATACAGCACGCTAGCTTACCAAATCTTTGACAGTGGTACTTACAATGGCCTTTGAAATCCCCATCTTCAAAGCTTTGCCACTCGTGATTTTCTTCACTCACTCTCCTTTTATTTCTCACTCACGCCTTCCTACTCCTTGATTCCTTAGCGTAAGGGAGCTTAAATAGACTCATGTAGGGAAAATTTTGGGGGGAAATTTTGTTATGAAAACGAAATCGTTTGGTTGGCAAACGTTTGTGGCGAACGAAATTTGTTAAAAGTAACGAATCATTGAGGCATTTGGCAGAGGGAGATGAGGAGGGTTTTGTTTCGGAAGCTTCGATAGAGAAAACATGAGAGTGAGAGACCGAGGGAGAGGGATGAAAATGTGAGAGGGCTCGAGAGAGTTATTATTATTATTATTATTATTATTGTTATATTGTTATTATTATTATAATATTATTAATATAGTTATACTACTAATTTAAATAATATCTTTGAATATAATATTTATATCTAATATTAGAATAATTGATTAAAATTAGATTTTCTAATTTGCATAGAGAAGGATTCACTTCGAGGATATATCTTGATTTTTCAAAAATCAATTTGAGCCTGACTATAAAATATTAATTTGAAAAGGACTTATTTTCTCAATGTAAATATTTTCCACAGTTAATGATTTTTCTTGATTTTAGCATGAAACAGCCAATCCAAAATATTGGGGTACTATAAATTCACCCCCTTAAAAAAATTTAATCTACAAAATATAGATCATAATCCTCATATAACAATATGTCTAACAACCATGTTTGTGACAGCTTGAGTCCTAATCATTCACCTCAGCTGGATCACTCACGCAAAAACCACAAGCATTATATATATATATATAATTATCTTAGTATTCTTCAACTATAACTTGACAACTTCATCATATATAGAGCAATATCCACAAAAAGTAAACTAATAAAAATAATTAGTGGGTCGCAATCTGAAAGAAAATACCTAATTCTCGATCAATCAAAATCAATTTGTCACCAATGAAATGATGCCTACTTGCCCTTGAAACTTCCTTCTTTACCTAAATGTCTCGCTAAGACAAATAATATCAACTCAATTTTGAGTTAAGAAAAATATAATTGTGAGTCAAATGTCCAACAAATGATAATAATATAAAATATATAATAAATAATAAATATCTCGATCATTAAAAGTATATAAATCACAATTGAAAAGTAAAAATCTAACTCTATTCGAGAAACTACAATCCGTCATAATCTCGACACAAAAGTAAAAGCAAAATAAGTCACCCTAGACTCCTCTGTCTAAAATAAATATATGTATGTATGTATGTATTAACTTTACCTTTTATATTTTATAATTATCAAATGTTGACAAATTTAAGCAAAAATTTTGAACAAAAGCTTATTTAAAATGTATTTCAAGTATATCTAAAATAAATCTAAAATATATTCCAAACATATCAAAGCACTTTAGATATTCAATAAACTTAAAAAATTTTGCACTCCTATTAGACATATCAATAAACATGTCAAATACTAATACTTTATCCCTAAAGAATGTTCATGATTTTTAGGTATCTGACAATATAAAAATCTCATATATTAAACTTCTTTCTCAGTCCCCATATCACTTGTTCTCACAACACTCTCTAAATGTGACACGATGAGGTTCTTTAAATGTGTAATTGATCTCTATTACGTAGGTTTTTTTTTTTTTTTGTCATTCATGCTATTCCGATATCTCTAAATCAAATGTTCTTTCCCCATGGCGGTCTAAATCAGATATCATCATACTTCTTGAAAGGTTCTTACATCTTAAATATTAAAAAATCAACTATCTCAATCATTGTTGCTTAACTGACACATATTTGACCAAGAAACCTTGTAAGTAGTGACCGGTCGTGTAATAGCACTATGTCTTAAATATCCCATTGCTCATAAAACTGAATCTCTTCGTACAAATATCAACAATTATTTACATGTTCTTTTATTATTGAGCTCATCTAGTATGTTTTTATAAATTTTTTAATTTTAAAAATCTTAAAAAAATTATGTTAAATAGAAAAAACATATTCATATAACCAATCTCATTATTATTAATATTATATAGTTTATAATATTTTTGCTATAGATCTTTATATTTATAATCAAGAATCAACGAACAAGAATAAGAACTGTTTAAAGAAGTGAAAAGAATATACGTAGACAACTATGAAAATTGTAGCTCTTAACCGAGAAACTTGTACTTTAAGTCTACTAGTGGGGTCCTTTCCTGATAAAAGATGAGTTTTCTACAAAACTATGAAGTAAAATCGACTTCTGCTTTCTGAAACATAAGTACATTAATTTCTGATTTTCAAAGACCGTTTCTGTTTTCTGACCGTTCCATATACGTCTGCATCATAATTCTACTATAGACCACTTCCTTATGTCATTTGTATCTTCATGTTCAACCATAACTGTTTTACTGAGTTCTACTCTGCATACATATTTTACTATATACCTGCATGTACCCTACTGGATTTCAACTCACTATTTTATTATTTTTTTCCCTTCCGGAGGAGGTTACAGAGCTTGTCCCTGACGAAAAATACTAGAGTTCAATCTAAAGGATTCCTGAAGATTTAGAGCACTTTTGAAGTTAACATGGAGGAAGCAGTCTTGATGCATTTAAATCGTAAATGCGATGAAATACAAATTCTTCGATATAATTATCTGTTTGATATTATATTATTATTTATGACTCTTGACATACATTATATATTGTATATTTGAGACATTTTTTATCATTCCCTGTTTATTTTTAGATTTGTTTCACTTGTTGGGTATTTGGCTCATTCTTACTATTTTTCTTTCTTCGAGAGTAGCAGATGTAAACGATATTGATTCTAGAATTTGATAAAAACTTGTGACAAGAGATATTGAGACAGTGGAAAAAATCGTTGATTTTATACTCTAGAGATACATTTTAAAATTTTACTTTATTTTGTTGGGATTTTTGGATTATGTATTTTTTTAAATTTATCGTTGGTGCGATGATATTTAGATTATTATATTATACTTTTATTAGTTGTGGATGTGTTATATATTAATTTAAGATTTAAATTTTTCTTATGTGAATAGATTTGAGTATTAGTTGTGGATTTTGGGTTAGGGTTGTCACAATATATATGATAGCCTACCTACAGGTCTTGAATAGTGGTATATGGTCTTTTGTTGTGTGAAAATAAATATAACATAATTTTTGATCATCCACTCCTTTAATTAGTAAGGCCTATTGGCCTTTACTCACTAAAAAATCATATTTTTGCATGTTTTAATGATAAGAAGTGATTAAGAGTATGATAAAAAATTCTAAAAAATTGTAATCAAAATTTTCTATATAAATACTATAAAAATTTTATATTATTGTATCAGATTATGATCAATTGTCCTTTTGATAACTTTTCTTATGTTTCAAATGCAAATATATATGATTGATTGTTAATTATGTGTCATGTGGAACTTTTGATTCACTCATTGTTATTGTTTGACCAACCCCTTCGGATAACATAATATAATGATTTACTATTGGCCTTTACTCACTAAAAAATCAAATTTTTGCTTGTTTTAATTATTAGAAATGATTAAGAGTATAATAAAAAATTTAAAAAAATTGTAATCTGAATTTCCTACATAAATATTATAAAATTTTTTGTCATTAAATCAAATTATGATCAATTGTCCTTTTGATAACTTTTCTTATGTTTCAAATGCGAATTATATAAGATCGATTGTTAATTATGTGCTTTGCGGAGCTTTTGATTCACTCATTGTTGCTGTTTGACTAACCCTTCGAATAAGAGACTCGAATACTTGCCGGACAATCAAGATTTAAGGATATGTTGTTCTTGAAGAGTTTAGATTAAATTATGGAATGTTTAAAATGTTGTATTTCAATTTCCGGACAAAATAATGTGTTTATGTCTTTTCGACAACGGTTTGTAATTGATAAGTCAGATATCGGTTATTCGATATTATATTTATGGTTTGTAACCAAGGAAAGTTGGTTGTCCTGTTGTAGACAGTAACAAGTCTAAATTTTGAGTTTTTATATTATTGTGGTCCAGTCGATATGTCGTGAGTACATTTATTATGTATTCTAATGTCGCAAAATGTTGGTCGTTAAATGTTGATGATCAACTACCATAAATGGACATAATTATTTATTTCAATAAACTGAATATTCTAATTTTTTATAACAGGCATAACTCCTTATATAAAATTCGGCATTATGATTGGGTTAGTGTCAGAATGATAGAGACTTTGTTCATATTTTACGAGTATTAGTTTATTAATTGAATTGTAATTGTATCAAATTATTTTAGTGTTGATTAGATGGCACACGTCAATATCACAATTAATCCAAAAATATAATATAATAACTAAATATAACCATAAGATTCGAAATACCAACTTGGCATGTGACTAAAAAATAAACTGCATCAAGACATCAATACATGCATAACGATCTATTTTTGTACCCAGACATATTAGAGTAAACAACATCTATATTAGGCTACCATTGGACACGCCAATATTTATTTTATTATTTACAAACCATTATCCAAATACTATAAACTTTAAGTTATTATTTGAAAGCTAAATACAGTACCAAAAAACAAATATTTCGAATCCCCTTCTCTCCATATATCTCTTGCTTCAATCCACTCAACTTGCGAGTGCTCAAGCTACTAATTTGAATTAGATTTAGCAAAAATAAAATATGATAAAGTCAAAAACTCAACAACAAATATAATTTTATAATTAAATATATAATTTATATTAAAATATGATGGAAGGATAATAAATCAAATTTAGATATAATATGTGATTTTTCCATAACAATTATGCAATGTTTTTAAGTTTTTTTTTTATTCTAAATCAGCATGTGCTATGCAGAATCATAAAATCTTATGGACCAAAGTCCAATATGACCTTGTCGACTAAAAACGAATAATTGAAGATTGTTTGATATTTATTTCCATACGACTAAAGGCCTTACGTACTTTTCAAAATTTATAGTGGACAATCACACATATAACCCTATAAATATGGACGAATCCTACTTTTACCCTCGGATGGTAAGTTTAAATTTCTATCACCACTATAATATATTAAGATATATCATAATATGCCACTACTTAATTTTTTACAATGATTCTACACATAAATAAGTGAAATTCTACACAGTTTTACATAATATATGTATTTTCTCATTTTAAGAAAAATATTGTTAATTTTTTAACAATTTGTAGAGTTTTTTTCTTTTACTTTCTTCAATTTTTTATTATACAATGTTTAAATTTTTCTATAAAAATTTGGACATACTTAATTTAAAACATGTGATGATATATTATAAATTTTTTAGTTAAAATTACAGAAAAATTAGTAAAATTTCTCAATTCAACATTATATCTCAAATATCATGATGCAGGGACAATTAGATAAAATTTTAGGACATGCAAAATATAAATTTAATAAATTTAAACATGCATAAACATTATATATGAATTTAAAGCATATAACAATTGTTTAAGTATGATTTCAGCATATGCATTGATAAAAATATAGAAAAATAAGTAAACAATACAAAGTATAAGAACTAAAAATATTAATTTTATAGCAATTGTTAAGAATGGGAATAGTATTTCATACATATAAAGTATAAATAATATAACTAGAAAAGAAAAAAAAGATCAGTAATAAATTAATGAAAGCCTGGGATATATTTGTCTTATCTTAAATTTATCAAAATATTTCTTGAAATCACTATAATTAGACTTTTCTAACTTTCTTTCTCTCTTTCTCTCCCTTCTCCTGTTCTCCTTCTTTCATTTCTTTTCCTTCTTTCTTCTCTCTTAAAATTTGGTAGAAAATAACTAAAAATCAGTATATACGCGTATCAAGTGTCGATCAAGTGTCCTTAACTTGATGTGACCTAATCTAAAATTAACTTTAACTCATTTTTTTTTTTTGACATCAACCTTATTTATCTTAATTTAATTAATTACAATTAAATTTTAATTCGAAACTCATTATCTATAATGTTAGTACGTTCAATTATTATGGAATCAGGGTTTGAATCGGTGGTTTGTTTGTATGTCAGTGTGTCACTTTTTTCTTATATACATTTGAGCAACTTGTGATTATTTATTTATTCGGACGGGTGGTTCTAAACAATTGTGTGATTAATAATATTGTTGCCTATTATTGTTCATACAGTTGGTATTTTAGGGAGGTTTTGTTAGGTTACATCCGATTTTAAATTTTATATTTTGGATATTATTATATTAGTTATATTTTTAAAAATTTTAATTATTAATTATTATTATTATTATCTAATTTAATTGAAATACGTGACAATACTTCTTTTAAGGTTTGTTTGGAAAAGCAAACGTGAAGATAGTTACTTTCGGATCCTCTGAATTATTTTAAAGTTCAGACCATTTCTGTTGGCCCGGATTTATTTGTCAAATTACGATGACTAATTTATTACTGTCACCGCCTACAACCACCACCTATGTATTTATCTAAAATTTTAAACTTTTTAAAATTGTATAATTAATTTTAGGAAAATTTAACAGAAAAAATATATAATAGAAAATATTTTCCCATGTACAGTTTGTAAAAAAAAAAAAAAAACTTTTAGAAAAAACCAAATAAAAGGTAAAAAAAATTAAAACATATAATATATATATATATATAATTTTTTTCTCATTCGTATGGTTTTTTGCGAGCAACCAAACAAAGATTAAAAAAATGCCTTTTTCTTTATTTATTTAGTCTCTTTTGTTTATATTGTTGGCTTTTATCTTTTAAATTATCTTACAATCAAATAAGTAAACATACACAGCTACACAGAAAATATAGCATGTAGATAGATGTAGGCATTGGATCCACATCTTCCTTCTGGCCATGCACTAAGGAACACCATGAGAGACCGTGAGTATTGAGTGATACCTTTATACAAGAAATTCTTTAGTCTACCTTCAGAGATTTCATGACTTCATAGCATCACATACATCTACATACACACACTTATGAACACACATTAGAATAAATATACAAAAATCATATTATCCAAAAATATCTTAAAAATAATAACATAATAATTTCGTAGAAGATATACATTTCATATATGCATCTTTTACCTAATTACTCTCACATCAAGAGCTTTATTTATAATAAAAATATAATAATCATCACACTATTAGTTATATGTATATTTTAAAATTTTAAAATCCTATATTATTAGCCATGGGGAAGGATAAAAAGAAAAAAACAAAGTAGATAAAAAGAATAACAATCATGGTTTAGGAACGCTCTATGCACACCCAAAAAGACACTAACAAACAAAAATAA